>OZ018337.1:47601836-47656446 GCA_963969495.1 Ceratothoa steindachneri
GCACAGCGGAAACTACCTGGATTATATATATATATATATATATATATATATATATATATATATATATATATATATATATATATATATTAGCGTGGTTAACCAAAAAACCCGACGAATCTAAAATAAAACTTTAGGGACGAAATAATGTAATAAAAACAACATTAGTGTTGCCATATTGTGCAGACCACCTGGGAGAATCTTCATCAAAATTGCAAAATTGATTCTCAGAGAACCAATAAATCCTAACTTTCCCTCCCAGGTTATTAGCGTGGTTCAGGTTGTACCCTCAACATGATATTTGGGGGATAAAGTCCTTCTCTCGGTTTTTGTGAAGTTCTGCTTCTTCGACTGATCCACTAACGGCAGCGTCTAACGTTATGATATTTTAAGGATTCACTTCTCATCCCAGTAACAAGCCTGCCCCCACTGACTCATAAGCAGGCCATACGCTGTTGCACATTCAGGGTGGACAGTTCGTGTGTGACCCATTTTCCAATCTCTGAAACCTTTCCAATCTCTAAAACCTTTCCAATCCCTGAAACCTTTCCAATCCTTTTCAGTTGGCGTAGGATAGTCGTATGAGTTACCTTAAATTGTGCTCCGAGTTCCTTATAAGTTGTCGCAGGATTTGCTGCGACTATGATATACTATACTAGGCGAGAATATGCTAACTAGGCTAGCATAGGATAGAATATACTAGGCTAGAATGCTATATATGCTAGGCTATATTAGGCTATGTTAGGCTAGGCTTTACTATGGTCTCAATGCTAAGATAGGCCATACTATACATTCTCTGCTAGGCTAGGCTAGATTAGTCTAGGCTAAGACATACTATGCCAGGCTAAACTATACTATGTAAGGTTAGGCTATACTATGCTAGCTACGCTAGAGTATGGTATGGTAAGTTCCACTATTATAGGGAATCATAGGCTAGGTGGACTAGGCTATCCGATGCTAGGTTAGGCCATACTATGGTAGGCTATGCTATGACATACTATACTCTGTTATACATGCTATACTATACTATGCTATACTATGTTAGGCTAGGCTAGGCAGGATTGACTATGTTAGGCAATCTAGACTAGTCTATACTATGCTAGGCTATATTATGCTAGTTGAGGTAATACTATAGTAGGCTATCCTACGGTAAGCTAGGTTTTGCCAGGCTACTTTACGAGACTATACTAGGCTATGCTATAAAATTTTATACTATTCTAGACAATACTAGGCTATTTGAGGATATGCAAAGTTAGGTAATACTATGCTGGGAGATACTATACTACATATACTATAATATATTATACTCTACTATACTATGTTTTCTATCATATGCTATACTATACTATGTTATGCTATAATATACTATGCCATGTTATTCTATACTATAATAAGCTCACCGGATAAAAATTAGTCACTTGTAACCATAGTAAGGGCCTCTTGCACGCCACTTTGCTCCATATGTTCATGCCATGGAATTCCCTGTGTAATATTCTTTCTGAAATGGGTGGTGAAGGACCAGGAATGACGTTTTGTAGCAATTCCTGTCTGGAAGCAAATTGATTTGCAATTACAAGCCTGGAGATTCTACGACGGTCCCTGTCTGCAAACACCTTCTTCCGTCCGCAATTCTGGCGCGAGTTTTTTTAATTTGGGGAGTTCTGCCATGGCTTGTAAATCTGGATGACCGTACTCGTTGAAACACGGCCAAATTCCGCCACCTCCTTCACATGATGAACTTTGGCGCGGCCAAATGCAACCAACCTTTTTGCCATTCCATGACGTCGCTTTTTCAGCCCATTTTAAGTAGAGCTGATTTGCTATCTACAGATCTTCACGCCGTTCACAAGACAGATAAAGCCTAACTAACGTTTCGACGTAAACTAAGCTACGCCTCTCGGCTGCCTAAGGTTCCTAGACGCTTCAGATGTTAAATTATGTTTTTTCTCCTTAGGTGACTAACTTTTTGTCCGGTGAGCTTATGATAAGCATTAATATGCTATGTTGTACTTTGCTATAATGTGCTATGCTATACTATTCTAGACTATGCATTTAGAGTGTGGCCATTTTTTCTCCTTTGCAATTCAATAAATGAGGTATGACAAAATTTAAGGCCCGCCATTTTAATTAAAAAAAATATATATTTTAATATAATTTAGTTCTACTTTTTAATAAACTCTTAGAAACTTGTGACTTTTGATTCACGGGTGACTCTATATATCACTATGTCAGTCGGTCGGTCGGTAGGTCCACGCTTTGCCTTTTTTTTAAATGACATTGTAACAAATCAACCAATTATAACTAGATTTGAAACCCTTATGTTGTTTTACATTATATTTCGAATGATACAATTGGCAAAGAACTCCTATGTTAGCCCTGGAATTATATTGTTTTGGCAATACCATTAAAACTATTCCACAGATTCTAGCGAAATTTGGAACCCTTATGTTGTTTTACATTATATTTCGAATGATGTAATTGCCAAAATCCTCCCAAGTTTAGCCAGGGAATTATTTTCTGTTGGCGATAACATCATAACTATTTGACCGATTCTAGCGGACTTTGAACCTATTATGTTGTTTTACATTCTCTTTCGAATGAAATAATGTCCTCCTAGGGTTAGCCCAGGAATTAGTTTTAGAGGGCAATAACATAATAACTATTCGGCTATTTTAACGAAATTTGAAACACTTATATTGTTTTACATTTCCTTTCAAAAAATATAATTGCCAAAGTATCCCTGGTTAGCCAGGGAATTAGGGTTTTTTGATAATAACATCATAACTATTCGGCCGATTTCAACTAAATTCGAAACCCTTAGGGTGTGTAGAGGTATAAGAGTTTAGTATATATATATATAAATATATATATATATATATATATATATATATATATATATATATATATATATATATATATATATATATATATATATGTGTGTGTGTGTGTGTGTGTGTATAGAGGCCAAGGAAATAATAACAAAAGACATCTGGGTTTAGATTTGCCCCTCCGATGTTCTTCAGTAACATAGGAGAACGGGCAGCTTGAGGACTCCAAATCTTACTGTATCTGAGTTGGACAAACCCCAACTAGATAGAAAAAAAAGTAGAAGGACTAAGCTTTCTCTTGAGCATCCAGCCAATCCAGATCCCTCGTGACGTCACCCGTCAACTCGACAGGCAGGTTGACGAAGGCCATCTATTGAGCAAACAACCAACTACTCGAGCTACGCCTCTCCGGAACAAAATCCCCGAGGATAGTCTAACTGGTCGCGGCTATTTAATATCCATTACCTTATATAAGTAGAGAATAATCTTGTTGTTTATGTCCCCGTGCATAATAATTAGTTTATTGGATGTCTGGCCAAGGACAAAGATGTTTACTTAAAATTGTTCTCCCCGCACAATTCTATCTCGTATCGATCCTTGAGAGCTCACCCAGTAATCTCATTTTCTTTTTTTAAGTGTATTTCGATCTGTATTTTTTTATGTCATTTAGTGAGAGACTTTATGTTCATTAAAGTCATTTTTTTTTTTTGTAAAAGCACTGTTTTAATTATCCTCGAACGAGTTAAAGCAGCAATAATTGATAAAGTCAAGAAAGAAACCCTTTTTATTCATTCCCTAGAATAAAAATAAAGATTAGCACTCTTAGAGAACGATCCTCAAGCGATCACCGAGGCACGAACCTTCGCCTCAAGTCAAAGTTTATTTGGTTTATTAAAAATTAATAAGACAAATAAATATATATATATATATATATATATATATATATATATATAATCTCGGCTAACCTACGACAGGGTGTTTTAATTCTCTTTCGAATGATAGAATTATCAAGGTCCTCCCAAAGTTACTCCAGGAATTATTGAAAGTTATCAAAGTCTTAAGGACATAAATCAGAATAAGTGCGGGTACACGACTTTGGGGTCATCAGACCTTCTTTATTTTCTATAATTTAGACTAGTTTTATAATTTGTTTTTTTTTAGAATCGGCTTGTAATTTTTTCACATTTTAATAAACACTTAAAAAGTTAAGCGTCTTTACTTGACCAATCACTCCACTAAATTGTTTGCCTGAATGCAAGCTATTTTAGATCAGGATGAAAATCATGTTAAATCTTCCATTCAGAAATAAACTTTATTCTGAGATTTGTTTAGAGTCCACTAGCAATAGGTACCCAGCGTTGCTCGAGATAATAGGTCCTGTGGCAAATAATAAATACAGATGCATATTGTTCTTATGATATACTTACAATATAATATACTTGCAATATAACATAGTTACAATGAGTAAACCTTTCACCGCCTGCCCGGCAGTTTACGCGCACGCCTGAAAGACCGTTAGTTATGAGTGAAGAGCATTGTGGCCGTAGAAACAGAACGAGTGTCGTATAAATACAGTTATAAATTTATATCTTTCAGGCACCACTCCCTACATCAGTGCTTCCCAACCAAGGGCCATATGACCCACTAGGGGGTCATAGAACATTTGAAGGGGACCACAAACTCTATGAATAGGGCCATAGGACTCAGCCTATTGCAGCCTAAATTATAGTTAGGCTGTAATAATCATCACTAACTCTATAATTTAAGAAGGGGATTTCTTGGAGTATTTGAATAATAATTTAATCTTAGTTTGGTTATGACTTATGTTTTTTTATCAAAGTTATTTCTAATAATTCTTTTATAATATCGAAAAACAAAATGGTGAAGTTCAGAAATAAATATAAGTATCGAAATTTTGTGAATTTTTTAAAACCCAAAGAATTACAAATGGTGAAGTCCAGAAAAAATATTTTTATATATCTTCTTCTTCTATAACTCTATATTTTAGCAACAGGATATTTTGAAAGGGGGGAAATTTAGTTCCTTTTTAAAATTATTATAATTGGCGAAGTTCAGAAAATTTATAAAAATTTAACCATGGCTGCTTTTTTTTAGATTTTAAATTTTAATCTTAGTAGCGAAGCGCAAGCTCCCCCCTAGGGGGAAGTGGCGAAGCCATTGCCTGGTTTATTTTATGTTTTTGAATTACAATTAAAAGAATATTAATACATATAATTTCCTTTTTTTCGATATCTTATTATATAGTTAATCTGCATCATATTACCTATTGAAACTATAGGAAAAAGTAGGGTTGCTAAAGGGGCCATAATCCCAAACCGTTTGAGAACCAATGCCTTCCATGGCCGACTATCTCAAAACACACGTAGGAAAGGAAAGACCGATTCCGAGCATCTTCGTCTTTAAAATGTTACCTTATCAATTAATGAAATATATCAACAAGAGTTTTTAAATACATGAAAAGAAAGGAGGAGAGAATGATAGAATGAGCGAAATTAAAAGAAGAGGATGGAAGAGCCTGCCATAGACTATGGTAAAAGCAAATCTTTTTTTATGACCTGCATATAAATTCATCCAGGGAGAATAGACCTTTACTAAAATTGAAACTTCGAGACCATTAGAAGCATTATAGAACCTTAGACCATAAATTAAATTCACACTTTGAACTTTATACTTAAGTTCCCGTTATTGATTCCCATGTGTAGTTAGCCAATGCCTTTAAACCTCTTTCTCTACCTAATTCTACCTATAGCGTCTATACACTCGATCCTTAAAAGCGGTTGATTCATTGCTTGGTGTGGCACACGTTTATTTAGGTGCAAACCATTCATTCTGGGCAAAGGTTCGATATATTCCTAGCGGCCATATTGATTCAGATAATTAGGTTTCAATCACACGAATTACAGTAGCTTCAAGCCAAATAAGGGTAAGTAATGCATGATAGCTTACAGATATAAACTAAGCGTGGCTATATGTTGTATATATAGGATAAATGAAACTGAAAGATACGTCCAAAAGAGAAATTTTATTTTAAAATATATAGTGGTCAAAATGATCCTTTAGACAACTAACTAATTTAGTGTAGTAACTTACTTCCATTAATTCTCAGCACTTTTACTCATTACCTTCTCAAGTTCGGAGCAGTGAACAATCCTAGGAGACCCAATACACTTGCTTATATCCAGAAGCTAATTGTTAAGCTAATTCAAGAGGATAATCTCTCCATCACATCCATAGCTGAGAGTTAAACGCCCCCAAAGTATCGTACATAATATTCTATCCCTTGAGGATACAACAGGCCCATGTATCAGTGGGATTTCTTCTGGTATGTCTAAAAAGACCTCAAAAAGATGAATAATTCATCGTCTGTATCTTAAAAAAGGACCGAGACAAGACAGCACCCAGGATTTCTAAAGAAGGAAATGAAACTATGGGCATTAGTGTCTCAAGGAAGACAGCATCACGCCACCTGGTGGAAAGATATTTAAAATCTCGCACACCGACCGTCAAGCAATTGATCAGCCCTAAGAAAAGAAAGCTAGATTATCCTTCGCCAATAAGCACGTTCTATGGACAGAAGACCAATGGTCCAAAGTACACTTTAGCGATGAATAGAAGTACAATTGGTTTTGTTCAGATGACCTGAGGTTCGTCCATCAAAACCTGGCGAAAGTTTATCCGTGAAGTGAGTGAAGAGGAGCAGCAAGTTTGGTGGAGGAAGCGTTATGGTGTGAGGCATAATTTTGGCGGAAGATACAAGCCAATTTGTTCGTTTACAAGGCAAAGTAAATGCTCAAGTCTATAAAGAACTTCTGCAATCACATGGTATGTCTCATATGAGAGCCGCCTCTGCCTAACTTGCCATTTTATGCAGGATAATGAACTTTGCAACACCACAATGTTGATAGGGAATTTCGTGGGTCAAAAGGAAGTAAGTACCATGGACTGGCCTTCTCAGAGCCTTGATGTAAATCCGATTGAGAATTTTTGGAAAACACTAAGAGAGGGATGTAAGGAGATAAACTCAAGGACCATTGAAGAACTTTGGGAAATATTACAAGAGGAATCGAAAAAGATAACACCAAAAGAATGCCTTTAGTTAGTGCACTCCAGTGTCAAAATACAATATCATTGCGTAATTGATAGTAACAGTCTACATACCAAGTACTAATATATTGTAACAACCAAAAATGATTTGTTGAGTAACTTACATCAGTGTACCTTCTCATCTACATCTTTTGTGTTATTTTTCCGAATAACTTTACCATCATATATTTGGAATAAAAATACTCTTTTGCAAATAACAGGCAGTTTAATCCGTCTCAATATGTACAATGTACATATATGTACAACTTATAGTTATGTTTTAGTTTATATCTCTAATTTATCATACATTACTTACTATTATTTGGTTTGAAGCTAATGTAAGCTATGTGATGCAAACCTAAGTGCTCGAGTCCTTATGGGCTAACGTTCTAGTCAATGCGGTTAGGTAAGGATAATAATAAGAATAGCTTAATCCTCTAGAAAAGTCGCCTATGGTTCATCAACCCTCTTCAGGAGCGTTAGGTTCATATACGACAAGGCAACCATTGAGAATTTCAAGAAGCCTTTTGTATAAGCTAACGTTTAAATTCAACAGAAACGGACTAAATGTGAATTTTACCCGTGGATCTTCGCCCTCTCTATTTTCTCATTTTGATAAATGAACAATAACATTCTAGTCATGCGGTTAGGTAAGGGTAATAATAATTCCTTAATCCTCTAGAAAAATCACCTGGAGTGCCTGAACCCTCTTTATGAGCGTTACATATATGACTAGGCAATATTATCCATTTTTCAACTCTTGGCTATCCATATTTTGAACGTCGAAACTATTAAGGAGGAAAATCCGCGTTGGTTTTCGCCTTTTTTAATACACATATCTTTGTCTATTTTAGCGCAAATGAGCACAGTCTGACGCACAATTTTGACTCCATCTCGTCTGCAAGAGTTAGACTCTCCCATCGATTGGTGGTCTAAATATCCTGAGTCTAGGAATCAACTACTACAGGGTGTTCCGCAATTTTTAGTAAGGAGATTCTTGCTGCCCTTCTGCTTCACTCACATGGCTAGCCTTCGGCTGATGTCGATTCGTATCTTCTACAATTTGGGAAATATTATTAATGTCTTTTCATTTTCGATCTACATTTAACTATTTTTACTTCATTTTCATTTTATACACATATCGATTGTACACAAACCTACGGGTACGAAGGTACACATGCAATAGACTGTGCTATTTGCACATCATCTTTTACATGCAACTGTTCAGAGATACATTAAATTACATGAGTTTTTATATGCTATCGATTTATATACATAGTTGAGCACGCATGCGCAGACCCTTTACATAATTTAATCCTTTTTTACGACCACGAATTATACGAGGGAAGTTGTAAAAGTTCTTAGCATAACAATATCATAAAAATATGTCAATTCAAATTGCTTCTCTGATTAGAAAAGTCCCTCTTGTTTTATACTGTTTAGATTTGGAGGGGAAGTGTGACGATTGTAAACAATACCGCTTTGTGGTATATTGGTATTGCTGGTTCAGGGACTAGAGGTATTTCTAATTAATTTTACGTGTTGGCAAATGCACTATCATCTTTTATTGCTGTTCTGGTAGTGATGAACGCTGGAGAGTATGATCCTACTCTTTCCGCAATTGCTCTGTTAATTAAGATGTTTAGATGATTCGCATACTTATTTATTTTCGTGTGTCCTGTGTTTTGACCTTGTAAAGGGTGTTCCAATGACTTAGACCGATTTTAAATGTGAGTTAAGTTTAAGCGTCTAATGATTTTTTCTTTTTCTTTCAGATTTAAAAACTTCAGTCTTTGGCAATTTTAACCATTGAAAGATTAACAATCGACTAACGTGTTAAAGTTATCGAAGCCTATTACGAAAAATGGCCGTTCAAACAGAAACGCATTTCGGGCACTTCGCGGTTTTTTTTGGTCAATATAATCAACCAACCGAGAGAGCAATTTGGAAAATTAACGTAAATTTAAACAAACGGGGTCGGTGGCAGATAGGAAAACGCCAGTGCGTGCTCGTTTACGCCGCTTAACTCAAAACATTGCTGCAGTGCGCGAGAATGTGGCCGAAGATCCAGACACCTCTATTCGTCATCGCACACAGGAATTGAACCTCTCCACAACAACGTTACATCGAATTTTGCCAAAGATTTGTCTCTACACGCTTACAAAATTCAATTGACACAAGAACTGAAAACTGCCCACCATTTGAAGCGCCGCACATTCGTCAATTGGGTGCACGAGCAAAGACAAGCCGATGATGATTTTTCACAAAAAATCATCTTTAGTGATGAAGCCCATTTTCATCTTGGTGAATTCGTTAATAAGCAGAATTGTTGCATTTGGGCTGATGAAAATCCCAGTAAGATTGTTGAAAATCCACTGCATCCACATAAGGTCACTGTTTGGTGTGCATTTTTTTGCTAGCGGAATTATTGGGCAGTATTTCTTCGAAAATGATGTCGGGAATTTTGTTACGGTGACAGGCGAGTGATACCGTGCCATGATAACAAACATTTTATGGCCTGAATTGAATTCTATGGATGTTGAAGATTTGTAATTTCAACAGGATGGCGCCACATGCCACACATCCAATGCAACAATGGCTTTATTGAATGAGAAGTTCCCAGGTCGCATCATCTCTCGAAACAGAGAGGTCAATTGGCCACTACGATCGTGTGAATTGACGCCTTTAGATTTCTTCCTTTGGGATCATTACAAAAGTAAGGTCTATGCCAACAAGCCAACAACAACTCAACAACTGAGGGATTAGATAATAAGGCATATTGGTGAGATCGAGGAGCAACTATGCAGAGACGTTATAAAAAATTTTGATCATCGAGTGAAAGTGTGCCCCTGAAGCCTTAGCGGACATTTAGGCGATATTATTTTTCACACATAATTTGCTCTGACTCAAATAGTGAAATCAATAAATTTTCACCAATAACACTGGTTATTTACTGCTAACTTCAATCCGTCTTAATGGAACATCCTTTATTTAGATTGCTAGTGAATATCCCCAGCTTGTTTCGTGCAAAATACGTATATATAAAAAGTTGGTCAATGGAAGGTAGCTTCTCCTTGGAGGTTGGTATTCTGTCATTACAATCAAATTATACTGTTAAATTTTCCACCACACTTAATATTTAAGCTCTGGTTGCCCAATATTCCACTTAACTATTATTTTATTTAAATCAAATCTTTCATTTGACATGTTCATTGTGTACCTAATAAATTCCGATATTTTTAGCTGTTTATATTTACAATACCTTATCCTTGTTCCCATATAAATTATAATTTATTTGTAGATTATTTTTAATTATTTAGCAATAGTCCTTTTGTCCCCCCATTGACTTCTAAAATCTTCAGGTTACTTTTTTCTTATTCAATATTTTTTAGTTATTTCTATATAAGCGTCATCTAATTTCCTATATATCTCTTGCTTTACGACATGGCATCTTTCCTTTTGGCTTGGTATTTTGACTGAGTGGTGGAAGTCAATATCTATTTCCTCCTTATCTGCTATTCCTTTAATTAATAATTCCTCCGTAATTTCTCTTGGGAAATTTTGTGGCTTGAACTTAAAGAAGAGCTCTCTTTAGAACACCAGAACGCGGCCATATTGAACGAATAGACTGACCAAACGTCCCTTCTGGATGAATTGAACGTCGAAAACCTTCAATCAACCAGGGAACTCTTGTAACGAAAAAAATTTCTTTGTATTTTAGGACATGAAATCACTACGATTAAAGTAGTAATATCCTTGAAGGAAATTTATAGGTTTTTATCTCTAATAGGGAGGAGGGACCCGGTTTTATGAAAAGTAACAGTATAGAAAACAAAAGTCATCGGGAATAGTTTTCAAGGATTTTAGAAAATAAAATGTCATTGGAAATAGTTTTCAAGGATTTTAGAAAAAAAAGTCATTGGGAATAGTTTTCAAGGATTTTAGAAAAGAAAAGTCATTGGGAATTGTTTTCAAGGATTTTAGAAAAGAAAAGTCATCGGGAATAGTTTTCAAGGATTTTAGAAAAGAAAAGTCATCGGGAATAGTTTTCAAGGATTTTAGAAAAGAAAAGTCATTGTGAATAGTTTTCAAGGATTTTAGAAAAGAAAAGTCATCGGGAATAGTTTTCAAGGATTTTAGAAAATAAAATGTCATTGGAAATAGTTTTCAAGGATTTTAGAAAAAAAAGTCATTGGGAATAGTTTTCAAGCATTTTAGAAAAGAAAAGTCATTGGGAATTGTTTTCAAGGATTTTAGAAAAGAAAAGTCATCGGGAATAGTTTTCAAGGATTTTAGAAAAGAAAAGTCATTGTGAATAGTTTTCAAGGATTTTAGAAAAGAAAAGTCATTGGTAATAGTTTTCAAGGATTTTAGAAAAGAAAAGTCATTGGGAATTGTTTTCAAGGATTTTAGAAAAAAAGTCATTGGGAATAGTTTTCAAGGATTTTAGAAAAGAAAAGTCATTGGGAATTGTTTTCAAGGATTTTAGAAAAGAAAAGTCATCGGGAATAGTTTTCAAGGATTTTAGAAAAGAAAAGTCATTGGGAATTGTTTTCAAGGATTTTAGAAAAGAAAAGTCATCGGGAATAGTTTTCAAGGATTTTAGAAAAGAAAAGTCATCGGGAATAGTTTTCAAGGATTTTAGAAAAGAAAAGTCATTGTGAATAGTTTTCAAGGATTTTAGAAAAGAAAAGTCATCGGGAATAGTTTTCAAGGATTTTAGAAAATAAAATGTCATTGGAAATAGTTTTCAAGGATTTTAGAAAAAAAAGTCATTGGGAATAGTTTTCAAGCATTTTAGAAAAGAAAAGTCATTGGGAATTGTTTTCAAGGATTTTAGAAAAGAAAAGTCATCGGGAATAGTTTTCAAGGATTTTAGAAAAGAAAAGTCATTGTGAATAGTTTTCAAGGATTTTAGAAAAGAAAAGTCATTGGTAATAGTTTTCAAGGATTTTAGAAAAGAAAAGTCATCGGGAATAGTTTTCAAGGATTTTAGAAAAAAAAGTCATTGGGAATAGTTTTCAAGGATTTTAGAAAAGAAAAGTCATTGGGAATTGTTTTCAAGGATTTTAGAAAAGAAAAGTCATTGGGAATAGTTTTCAAGGATTTTAGAAAAGAAAAGTCATCGGGAATAGTTTTCAAGGATTTTAGAAAAGAAAAGTCATTGTGAATAGTTTTCAAGGATTTTAGAAAAGAAAAGTCATCGGGAATAGTTTTCAAGGATTTTAGAAAAGAAAATGTCATTGGAAATAGTTTTCAAGGATTTTAGAAAAGAAAAGTCATCGGGAATAGTTTTCAAGGATTTTAGAAAAGAAAAGTCATTGGGAATTGTTTTCAAGGATTTTAGAAAAGAAAAGTCATTGGAATAGTTTTCAAGGATTTTAGAAAAGAAAAGTCATTGTGAATAGTTTTCAAGGATTTTAGAAAAGAAAAGTCATTGGTAATAGTTTTCAAGGATTTTAGAAAACAAAAGTCTTTAGGAATAGTTTTCAAGGATTTTGGTAAACAAAAGTCATTGAGAATAGTTTTCCATGATTTCAAGAAAAAAAGTCATTGGGAATAGTTTTCAAGTATTTTGGAAAACAAAAGTCATTGGGGATAGTTTTCAAGGATTTCAAGAAAACAAAAGTCATTGGGAATAGTTTTCAAGGATTTTAGAAAAAAAAATGTTTGGGAATAGTTTTTCAAGGATTTTGGAAAACAAAAGTGTTTGAGAATAGTTTTCAAGGATTTTGGAAAACAAAAGTCATTGGGAATAGTTTTCAAGGATTTTGGAAAACAAAAGTCATTGGGAATAGTTTTCAAGGATTTTGGAAAACAAAAGTCATTGGGAATAGTTTTCAAGGATGATGAAAGGTGGTATCTTCTATTATAAAAGTATTTATGAGTCGTTAAAAAAGAGAAATAACAAAATAAGAAAAAGTTAATTCCATGAATGGAGTGGATGCATTGTGTTGTTTCCATGGTGAATTTCATGTATGGGTAAAATGCATTAACTACTCTAATTAAGAAATTTATTCACCTGTGAAGTCTCATTAAAAAGACTAAAACATCACTTATCCCAAAACGGCGGTAACATAGTGGCTTAAATTTTGATGGTCATTCATCGTTTTTCCCGCTGGTTGATGATAAAATATTCAGTGGCTCGAGGCCCCAATAGGACAACTCATACAACCCCATCTTTCTGCAGGTAAATCGTGTTTTCAAAAACAAAAGAAAGTTTTTACCAAACAATTCTAAAAGTTGTTTAAAGTAGGGAGTCAACTTTGAATTACTTTAAAAGTTTTAACAGGGTCAACGCACCTAAGTCGCGTGCTCCCAATTATTCTGCCTTATGACCTTACGACCTTTCAAACTTTCAATAAGTCCCGGAATAAACTTGGGAATACATTGACAATTATATTCTACAAGCATTAGGGCCTAGAAGTAACTTAATCCTCCAAATATCACCTGAAAAATGGTTTCCATGTGTTATCTACACACCTTTGTTGGATCAGAGGCCGGAACAAGCAGGTTTCAGAGTATATAATAGTTTTCATCATCCTGAGGATGTTCAAAATCTATGTCAGAGAACAAATAAAGATGAGTTAACGCTCCTTACAGCATTTACAGCTGATTATGAAGCCTTTAATTCTTCAAGTAACATTTTTAGGTCGAAGACCACTACCGAAAACATGAAACAAAACTTATTGCTTTACTCTCTTACGTATATAGTCGTGTAACCGCGTCAATCAAGCTTCACTTGATTAATAATTAATAAAATCCCAATTAAAAATAATGGTGAAATTGTGGGATTCCCTTTTTCCAACAAGGCTTTAGGGGATTTTAGTGCACTGATGGGGCGGGGGGGAGGCAGACAGTTATCATAATTAATCATACTTAGGTCAACACTTGACCGTGACTGAGCGGAATTTATTATGTTCTCATTCTCCACTCTCACCTTTTCTTCTTTTTCCTTACTCCCTGTTGCTTTTCTACCTTTCGTTCCTTATAATGGCCATTATGAGAATTAGTGTTTGACAGATGGTGCCACAAGGAGTGTACCCACATCACAGCGCACTGAGTTCGGCGTCCGACCAGCTAGCAAGCGTCCTGTTTGAGTCTTTGCAATATCCTTTCGGTTTACGTAATTGTTTGTATCTGTAGCCCCTCTAACTCTCGAGAGAGTTTGACGGGTTAAGGCTGTTGTTAGATCTCCATCATAGGAAATATATTGCTCTGCTAATATTCCACAGTGACTGGTAATAATAAAATTAAAACTGGTTGCAGAAAGCTAGATATCCTGGCTTTGAATACCTCCTATCCATCGCCTCACGTTACCATCCCCGGGATGGCTTTGGAACACGGGATCCCTCCTCTTTTGGAGGGTCCTTTCCTTGTGAGTTGCTCAGTCCAACCTTAGACGGGTGAGGGGAGTCGAGGCTCTCGAAGTATTGTACTCCTTTTGGGAAACAATCTTAGTCACCACTGAAGCCGGTCGCCTTTGGGGGTTTGCCTTCTGTGAGTCTAACGCCTCACTGAAGGCGCGCGGCCGCTTCGCCTTACAAAAGCCGTCAGGCGTGGAAGTTAAGGTAGCCCCGGTTTTAGCCTGGGCGGAGCGTTGGCGCTTAGAGCCGCAAGCTGTACCAGGGAAGCTTCCGTTGCTGGTTGGCGTAGAATCTGCAGAAGGGTTCCAAATGTGCGCATAAATTCGTATTCTTGTAGTCCTGGAAGGTCAAGGAACCGAGAGTGGATTTTAACCTGAAAGGCATAGAATTTTCCAAGTCACATAGGACTTGACAAAATAAGTCCTTTACTTACCAGAAAGAGATTCGGTATGTGGCCTGAATGGCCAGGACGTCTTTTAATAGAAGAGAAGAGCTACGCTGGTTCGCTGAAGCAGGGCTTGGCTATCCTCTATTCACAAGGTTTACTGTAAGCAATGAAGATTTATCGTGTACGGTCTTGGAACAATTGACAGAGACTTAGAGTAAGCTGGATTTTGGACCCCTACATGACCGAGTCGTCTGATCGTAGTTGTAGCAGTACTAACACCTCCAAGGCAATAGTTCTAATGCCTTACGTGGTAACGTACTAACAGGCAGGAATCCAGTCAAGGAGCTTATCACGATCGAACCTGGTGAAGAGTGTATTTTTTGGTTCTTGAGTCATCCCCCCACCTTATTTTTACCTGCGGCGAAGTGCCAGGTAAAGGCGTTATATTTTCCAGAAGGAGTAAAGTTCAATTGTACCTATCTAGAGTCATGAAATGACCCATATTGTTATTCACCCTGGATATTTCAAATCTGCCATCGGATTTGGCGCTGGGTGGCGCCGTCTAGTGGCAGAAGCCTCATTTATCCATTCAAAGGCACTTGTAAGTGATTTGAACCATGGGAAACCATCAATGCAATAACCATTTATCATCTTATCACAAAACGCCGCAGGTCATTGGGGGAACTTTCCCTCTTGTTCCCAAATACGTTCGAAGAACCCTAATAATGGTTGCTTCCGCAGCGTCGTCGCATTCGATAGAATTCTCCAGTCCCCAAAACGGAGGAACTTCGGCTCATTATCAATAAGCCTTGATAAAATCATTATCTGATGCAACAAGTGTCCTTTGCCCAGCATCAAATCATATGTGGCTTGATCACCAGCACACTTCTGAAGCAGAAGGGATCGAGAGCACCAAATAGCTTCTTAATGAGGGGGCGCCGACATCATCGAGGCTCCTCTCACTCTACTTGCGACTTCAGTCTTAGTTTGGTTTCTCCCGCCTGAAAACGACTCAGACAGCCGTACATGCCAGTCCTCGCTGGCTCACTTATCCTCTGTGAGAGAGGATAGTTAGAGGGTCATATGAGAACGCAAAGAATGGCACCTCTTAAAATAGGTGGAGCTGCACAAGGAGATATCCAAAGGTAGTAAAATGAAAATACCTTTACCAATAGAGTAATGAAATAGTAGCTTTTCCATACCAGTGTTGAAAATGTGTCGCCACCTTCCTCGCCCTGACCAACACCAAAGTTGGGCGAGGGTTTTCCAAGGGGGGCATAGTCACTCATGGCCTTAAGAGAATATTCGCTGCCTCTGCTCGCGGTGGAACATAGGTACTTCGACCCAAATAGAGGATCGGACTAGTAGAGCCTCTCTCTTGTTCTATCCAATTTTGCTGAGACGTGTAGTATACCTTTTCTCCGCCACTCCTTCGGAGCCCCAGAGCAAATCCTACCAATAACGTGGTATAGGTTGGATTGATACATCTGGCTTGGTGACTAGCTTCGCATTGCACAGAGTCACCACTCTCTACATCCAGTGAAGTAGAAAGCAAATAACAAAATCAGAGAAAGAGCAGGAAGAGATAGGGTCAATAAAAGGGGTATAAAAATGAAAAGTTCGCTCAGACTTGGACAATGAGTGGAGGCTCCTTCTATGGTGGAGTCTTCCTGTGAGAACTCCGGTCAAGAGGATATGCTGCTCTTCCTAGTACCAAGTGCATCGGTCTACACATAGTAAGTACTTCCTTGCGGCGCCCTTGGAACGGGTTGGTCGTGTTTTTATCTCTAGTAGGGGGTTTCGCCCAAGCTCTGCCATCCTCCTTTATGCAGGTATAGAAACAATTAAAGGGATTCGCGTAGAAAACGTGGGTGGTGCAAGGGAAGAGGAAGAGGCGAACCTGCTTCTCCAGTCCCCGTCAAAGACTTCAAATCAACTCAGTTAGCAAGGGCTTCGCGATATGCGCTCGGGCCCGGGATGACCTGGTGCTCATCCAGGTACCAGGCGTAACAAATTACACAAGGTACGAGTAGCAACCTGCGTGGTCATGAATACTAAAAACAGAGTGATGGACGGTATCAAAAGCTCCCGAGCGATCAATCAGTATTAGAATAGATGACTGAGCAGATTGAACCGCTCGTGAGACCGCCATTGAAGCCAGACTGAAGGATTTCATCGGTAGAGGAGCTGTGGGTGGTAGCGCGTCCAGAATTTGGCTGCATTTCTCAAACCTTCGAATTGTGGATGCGTGAATTTTTACTCCTCATTTACTCTGTAAAGAGAATCCCAAGGAGTTTTTTGGATATGTGAACAGCCGTAAACCAATCAGTCGAACGATTGGCTCTTCGAGAAATGAGAAGGGGGCATTAAAGCACTTAGATGCAGAAAATGCTAACTTCCTCAACGACTACTTCTCTTCAGTGTTTACTGAAGAGTGTGGTCCCATCCCCCAGCCAATGGATTCCTACTCGGGGGGAAAAGCTGGAGGATATGGACTTCACCGAAGGGGAAATAAAAAAGAAGATCAGTGACCTAATGACGAACAAGTCACCTGGCCTGGTTGAGTTTCTACCTAAAGTGTTAAAAGAAGTGCGCGATCAAGTGTCACGACACCTAAACGCAATCTTCAACATGTCAATCCGGACCGAATGCGTTCCTAGGGACTAGCGTGAAGCGGAGGTGACTCCTATCTTGAGGAAAGGAGACCAAAACCAATCGTCAAACTACCGACCTATCAGTCTGACTTCGATAGTCGGTAAACTCATGGAAAGCATGATGGGGGACAAAATGACGTCGTATTTAGAGTCAAACCTGCTACTGAGGAGTTCCCAGCACGGCTTCCGAAGGCAACGGTCATGCCTGACGAACCTTGTGGAATTCTTCCACTTCGTGTTCAGTGAGCACGATCGGGACAAGGCGGTGGATGTGGTCTACTTAGACTTTCAGATAGCTTTTGATAAGGTACCACACCGCCGCCTTCTCCGGAAACTGCGAGCGCTGGGCATAGACGGAAAAGTAGCCGGCTGGATCGAGAACTGGCTAAGTGGCAGACGGCAACGGGTGGTGCTGAATGGACAGGCTTCTGAGTGGGTGCCCGTTACTAGTGGGGTACATCAAGGTTCTATCCTGGGACCACTACTATTCATCATCTACGTCAACGACATGGACGGTGACATGGTTGCCAAGATTTCCAAATTTGCCGACGATACCAAGCTTGATATGAACGTTGCAAAGGATGGAAATACTGCCCGCCTGCAGGAAGATCTTGGCAAGATTGGGAAGTGATCGGACACGTGGCAAATGCCTTTTAATGTGAACAAATGCAAAGTAATGCATATCGGCCACAGAAACCCCCAATATCAGTATATCCTCAAGGGCACTGCTCTTGAATCTTGTGACACTGAGAAGGACTTGGGTGTAACTATTACTAGCGACCTCAAGTTCTCGAAACAGTGCATCGAGGCAGAGAAGAAAGCCCAAAGGATGTTAAGCTACATAAAGCGCCGGTTTGGATACCGTAACAAGGAGATAGTACTTTGTCTGTAGAACTCCCTCGTTTGGCCGCACCTGAAGTATGCCGTACAATTTTGGAGACCTTCGTTTCGAAAGGATATCGAAAGGTTGTAACGCGTACAAGCCAGGGCAACCAAACTGATTCCCTCTATCCGACATAAAAGTTATGAAGATAGACTAAGGGAATTAGATCTGTTCTCGCTAGAAACCCGTAGACTGCGTGGTCAGCTCATCAAAGTTTTCAAAATACTTCGAGGGTTCGACAATGTTGACTACCGGGATATTTTCACACTGAGTGAGAACAGAACGCGCAATCACGGCTTCAAACTTGAACTGAAGCGTTACAACCGAAATCTGTGTGGAAATTTTTTCACTTGCAGCATCTGCGGTAAGTGGAACGCACTTCCAGTGGAAGTTGTCAACAGTGAATCTGTTGACCAGTTCAAGTCAAGACTAGACAAAGTCTTGAAAAGTGGCCGTTTAGGGACGCAAAACAATTGAGCAGCCATGTGCCCGCTCGATTGCTAGTGCAAAGGTACCCTCTTTGAATGAACCGTAAGGTTTCCTAGGTACTTGCTTTCCTTGTTACTCCTTGTTACTTCTCAGTTTATCTACTTTCAATCCATTTTAACTTTCTCTAACTTAACCACTTTCTTTAGGATCATTGCACAAACTGTCTGGAATAGATGCTTTTCCAGGTTTTCGCTTCTTAACACTAAGTAATAGGGCGTTTTGGAGTCCCAATTGAAGGATGAATACTTGTTATACCTTTAGGGATTATGGACGATGCCGTAGTTAGAGTTGCACGTCGTAGAAGGTGATATTGCTTGATTGGGAACTTTCTCGTCTATAATTATCTGACTAGTACGAAAATTGCCTTTGGATCTTGTTGAGGGATTAGCTGGGCCTTACTCTCATTATCTGCCTACTTTATCTGTCTATCCCTTTCCATATTCTCCCCTTAATTTTTACCAGCCACAAGGGCATTTCCCTCATGCCCAGTCGGTGTCTGGTTAGTGCATTTAAGATAAAGAATAATTTATCCTTTTATTCTCCTGTACGGCCCTTTTATTATAATCTATCATTATCCTCATATCATTTTTTTATTTCTTCTCATCCATGTTGGATCGATACCCCCCACCCCCAAAACGCGTATAATAACATCACAAATGTATCAATAAACCAAGCCAATGGTTCCCTTTGCTGTTTTGTAGCGAAGGAATTCTACCGCTACCGATTATTTACCAGATAATCTCTGAATAATTCATCACAAACGTTTTCCTACTCTTTGCCAAACGAAACTTATGCAAATGCCTCCTTTCCTTAGCATAATAGGGTCATTTTTATGCTCTGCGAGTTTCTAACTTTACCTTCTGCCTTCCGTCGCTCATATACGAGATGTGATGTTTGTACGTGCGTGGAAGTTGCCACCATACCATCTTTGAATCGCAAGCTGATTTGAAGTCACAATCTTTGTGAATTCTGAATAACCGAGGTATATCTCAAGTCCACTAGCAGACTCCGATTTAAAGGTTAAAAGGGAAAACCTTTGATATCAAGAGGGTTGCCTATTTTGGCACCTTTCTTGAGCATTTGAGGCACGCGTGCAGGTACTATGTCAAAGGCGGGAAGGAATCTGCATAAATGTGTGTTTGAAATGAAGTTACTTGGAAAGGTCTTGCAAAATTTGTATTGCAGAAATTGGGATATTATAAGAGTCTGTATGTAGAAGAAGGGAATATTGATGCTGGGTTTAGTTCAAGAAAATGCCCTTTGCACGGTAAATCTTCCCCTCTTTACTCAAATTGCCTTCATGTTTGATTGTGAAAATGCTATGTAATGAGAATATATGTATTATGTCGAGGGTCTTAAAAAATGGAGACTAAACATTTGGAAAAGTAGGTCTAACTTTGATATAGAAGTGTAATTTCATTTATAGAATGTGTCTGAACGTATTGGTGAAATATTGATATATATTTTTCCTTCAGTTTGGTTCAACTTTGTGCTTACGAATGTCTGATTTTTTTGTCTTTTCTATCTAGTCATTAAATGTACCAAAAGGCCCTGAACAATCAGCATTACTGATATCTGTTACATCTCTCGTTTTACTTCTCTGTGCACCAAGATCACATTTAGAGCTTCATTGCTCGCGATCATTTACTACCAGCTTCTCTTCCCTTCTTGTAATGTAAGATTGTGAGATGGTACGAAAGTATGGATGGAATATACTGAATTTAGCGGAAAAAGTCATTGAAATGGTTTTTATTGAATATTGAATAGAGTTGCAGTGAAGAAAAGTCCTTTCACACATCGATGGAGCCAAATTCTAAAATCGAAAAGATAAAGCATGGAAAAATATATATGCAGAAAGTATTATTAGTAGACAAAACATTGAGATAAAAAATATGTTTATGGTTTATATACATATATATATATATATATATATATATATATATATATATATATATATATATATATATATATATATATATATATATATATATATATATATATATATATATATATATATATATATGAAAAAAGAAAAAACTCACAAAGTGTACATGGGTGTATCTGCATATATATATATATATATATATATATATATATATATATATATATATATATATATATATTGTATTAGGAGTTTTACCACCGATCTTCGCTCACTTAAGGTGCCTTTATTTCTCAGTTGTAGACCTACTGATTAACGTAGATTCTGAACCACGGTTATACCCAGCGTATGGCAATCCGAATTGTGACTCCATATAATGATAAATCACATGCAATGTGGTTTAACTTTGCTAAAATCGGAAACGGTGTTTCCACTCGGTTAAGTCGTGTAACTGGTGTAATTTTATAAAAAACAAGGAGGGAGAGACACTAACAATTTTTTTTACAAGGCAAACAAACTTCAGTATTATCAATTAAAAATAGACTAAATTAAGATAAAAGAATAAAATAACCAATTAAATATTATAAAAAAAAACAACTGAACAAATTACAAAGAGGGACTAACCTCTACCGTTGGAGTTTTGAGACCAACCAACGCTAGAAGACTAGTAGCAAAGTTCGGTGGGTCTTTTGACGAAGTGTTAGATTGGTTTTACGGTGAGTAATTTAATTAAGGTGTAATAATTAAATTAGGTTTTAATTTTTTGATGAACAAGGTTTCAAGTTTTTTTTTTAACTAAAGATGTTATGCAGATGTTAAGATGCTACACGATTCTGGATTAGGAATATGTTTGTGATTTTCAGAGTGTTGCCTAATGGATGAAACTTTGGATTAGGAATGGGAATGCCAGACCTGTGAGACAAACCAACAGGTGGTTAGCGATCCTGGTTTTTAGTTGAAAGCCAGTTTGGCCCACATATCGACTCTGGCAGGTAGTACACGTATACTTGTAAACTATATAGGATCGCTACTCCAACTTCAGTCATAAAATCTCCCCCTCTCTTCTCTTGTATGAATTAATTACATAAATCGTTCAATGCCATTGTTAATAGCAAAGTCCTTTGAAGCATTTTTACGAAAACGCAAAAGAAAATTATTTCTCCAAATGGTCTGTATATATAAGATCATTTGTGGTCGCGTTCTGCTATCTACATACCAAAAAAACACTAAAGGCATAAACAAAAATATCAGTATTGCAATGTTGAACTGCAAAAAATTCTAAGCGCTACCCATAGTGATTAAATTGATTAGTAATGTGCTTAATTTTCAATATTACAACTTAACATTTAATCAAATAATCCCATGAAATTTTCACGAATTATTTCGAAACATTAACCGAAATTCTCAAAACTTATAAACATATAGGATGTATAATTTGATGTAGTTTTCTTAACGATCGAGCAATTTTCTCATTAAATGAATTTCAATCGAAGGAAAGGTTATTGAAATTTGACCACTTGTGAATTCAAATCTGTTTTCATATATCTCTGTTTTCAATAAAATTTTCTATTGATTTTTTCTTTTAGTACATTTATTTTGACCTAAATGCCTTGTTTGACATTTAGTCTGCCTTACTGAGTTCATATATTTCTGAAAATTGTCTTCTTTATTCTTTTCTATAGACTCTTTCTCTACCATCGATTAAAACACTATCATTACAAATGATTACATAGATGTATTTTTTTGTTTTCACATGGCAGATTGAAAAAAGTAAGATATAAGTGTCTGAATGACAAAAGATTTAACAATCTGTCATGTTAAAAACAAAATACAGACCTAGCTAAATTATCATCGGATAAAAACTGCAAATAAACAACTTTGCTGAATATATTTAATTACAAAGGTCGGTTAGATGCTTAAGATAAATTGTTTGGGAAATATAAGTATAAATCACATTAATATAATTAAAATTATTTACTACGCAGCCATTATTAGCACACTAATTTGAATAATAAAATGTGTTTTTTGCATGCATTTTGGATAGCACTACGAAATAAACGTTAAATTAATTGTGTCGTATTAACTAATAATGATACATTTATGAACATATTACAACGAGTATTGCAATAAACGAGCAGTCTGACAAGGGTGGAGTTGTTCACAGCAAAGACCTACTAACCACTAAAAATACCCCACCTCGCCATCTCTCTCAATGACTACTATTCGAGGTGTTTGAAAGGTTATTGCTGTGCTGGCCCATATATATATATATATATATATATATATATATATATATATATATATATATATATATATATATATATAATATATATATACTAGGAATTTGAAGACCGACGAGATTACATTAATCATTTATTGGCCAGGCGTTTCGGACCTTCGCTAGGACCATCTTCAGCGACTCTATCGACTAATGAGAAGGGGGAGGAATGTTAACGATAACAGTTAGAAACAAGCATTATATAATGGCTAAAAAAGCGGGGAAAGACAAGTTAAATCAATAAAATTGACAATTACTGAGATGTAAGTAAAACACAAATAACAATATATATAATTAATTGATACTATCCGTAGTATCAATTAATTCTATATATTGTTATTTGCGTTTTTATGTTATAATTATGCGGTTAAAAAGTCAATGTTGCATTTAGTTGAGCTCTCCATCATGCCCTCGGAAGAAGCTTCTCATACAATCAAGAGAGGGCGATTCATATAATCAATTCTCGATATTCAAGAACGTGTCATGAGTAAACCAGGTTAGGCAATTGCTATGAAACTTCTACCCATAATTTTAAGAATTGCCCTCCCCAAAATTGTGATTTTAATGGGGAATTATAACGAAACTAGGATGTCGAAAATATTCATCATACTTCAAAGAATCATTACCAAATTATGGCAAGTGTCCCTTACTCGTTTTCCTGTCACCTTCGGTTAGTGGTTATCATTTAATTTGATAGTAGACTCTTTTGTATAGAGGCTCTCGTCTCAGTATTTGCATCCCCCAAAATCTATTAAAAATTAAAACATGAAGTTTAGCTTGAAGAATTAACATTTCCTTAAATTTAATTCTTCTGAAGTTTGGTTCCATTCATGCCTGAATAAAATTTCCCAACTTATGCCTAAATTAAGAATAGGAAACTGGCTTTAAATTTAAATATTATACTGCCTTTATTTTGTGCCTTGTATACAAGGACAGCCTTATTGAATATATTTGAATTTGCATATTTAGAATATTCTATTCTACTTTTTTGCCTAAAATATTTTGGAAAAATTGCCCGTAGAGACGTGATCAAAAGGGAAAAAAGGAAACGATGACGGAAGAAATAAATATAAAGTAAGAGCGAGAATTGTAAAAAAATAGAGATTAAGAGAGATAAAAATAAAACAAATAAAAATAAAGAGGTATGGTAACGAGATGAAGAATTGAAAGGGGAGGAAAGACGGTGGAGAGTAATAGTACTTCGTAATGGGTCCGAGAAGTTGAACTGTTTGAGCAAGTTTTAGATCTGTAATGTGAATCCAATTCAACTTAGATTCACATTCAACGTCGATCTATACACAGTAAGTTTAACTTCACTCATGTGTGAAGAGATATTTTCATGCAGTCCTCTCGTGCCAGGGTTACGACCTTATTGCTAAACTTAAGAACATAAGAACATAAGAAAAGAAGGAGACCGCAAAAGAACATTCATGGCCTACACTTGGCAGCTATTCATTATTCTAATGATTTTATTCTTGTTAGTTTTGATGTTTGTTCATTATTTACCAAAGTACCCGTTGAAGATCTTTTCAATTTCCTTAATGGTCATTTGCAAAATTATGAATTGCCGGTACCCGTTATTACTTTCATGAACCTCATTTTCCTTTGTACCAAAAGTTGTAAGTTTTCATTCGAGAGCAAATATTTTCTAACTTATATATGAAGTTTTTTTGAAGCAAAACTTCTCTCTACTATCCTTGACGTCCCTATCGTTTGGTACAGGTAAATTGATGATGTCATTTGCTTGTGGTCTAATTCCAAAGATGTTAATGTCTTTCTTACCAGACTCAATTGTCTCGTCCCTTCGATTAAATTTCCTCACGAGATGGAAAATAATAGAACCTTTCCCTGTCTTAATACTCGTATTCATAGAACTCATACAGGTTTGGAATAGTCTATCTTTCGTAAGGCTACTAATTTAAATTCTTATATTCATTTTCACTCTTCTCAC
The DNA here is from genome assembly GCA_963969495.1 of Ceratothoa steindachneri. Classification (NCBI taxonomy): domain Eukaryota; kingdom Metazoa; phylum Arthropoda; class Malacostraca; order Isopoda; family Cymothoidae; genus Ceratothoa; species Ceratothoa steindachneri. The sequence continues at coordinate 47,626,658 of OZ018337.1, forward strand.
AGCCCTAAAGTTAAACGTTCTGTTTTTTCTTCTATGTTTCTACGGGCATTACTAGTTGTGAGCCCGGAATATATGGATTTGGAATTTTCCAATATTTTTGAAATTAGCCATAAGCTTTGTTACCCTTACCCGTTTCTTCAATACTGTCTTTCTTCTGCTAAAAAGACATTTCATCAAACTGTCCCTACTCCTCTTTTAATAGTAATAACATTTTAGTTCTACCATTTTCTCTTGGTTTTAGTGATCTTTCCCGTCTTTTGAATAACTTTAACATTTATGTTGCTTTTAAATATGAGACGGCCATTAAGAATTTATTAGTACATAATAATTGTAATAGTTTTTTTTTGAAGGGGAGGGTTATTCAGTTGAGTGTTCTGGTTGCCGAAGTAAATATTATGGACAAACAGGTAAACAACTTTCTGTTCGCATAAATCAACATAAATATAATGTCCAAAAAGGCCAAAATAGCAGTGCTTACTTTGTCCACGGGTAAGATAAAAACCATCTATTTATCGTTCCAATGACCCTATAAAAAGAAATATCATTGAATGTCCTTTTAAGAGCCAATGTGATAATTTTAACCTTTCCTCTGGCTTATATAAAATAGATGTTATAATTAAAAAACTAATACTTAAAGAAATTAGTTCCGACTTTTGTCTGTAGTTATATATACAATCTTTAGTTATGTGGAACCATTTTGTTTTGTTTTATAATTATGTCAATGCTCTGTTATGTACATTGTATTTTCCCCACTCTTTCGTTCCTCGTTTCTTATAATCTCCCTCGTTAGGCTATCTCCATTTCTTTTAATCTGTTACCCTTTACGTCTTCTCAGTTTGACCTTACTACTTGCTTCTTGTAATTCTTAATGTGAATCTTGACCTTCCCCCTTCCGTCTTCCTCATTGGTGATTTCTTGTTTTTGAGGCGGTCTTTTATACTTTTCTTTCGTATATATACCTCTAATATAATATTATTTCTTGTAGTAATCCTTGATAAGGAACTTAATAAAGTTCGAAAGTACTCGGAAACACCATTTCATTTTTTCCTGCTGGACATTGCATTCATATATATATATATATATATATATATATATATATATATATATATATATATATATATATATATATATATATATATATATATATATATATATATATATAATGGGTTGAGGAATAAGTTCTTGCGGTTTTATCAAATTTATTCATTACTATTAAAAATTTTCGAGTTGATAACAATATGCAATTTAATTAATTATGTATTCTCGGTTGTTATTTACGACTCCTTCACAACGTTCAACTAGTTTTTTGATGCCTATGCAATAAAAATCTCTGGTTTTAACTCGAAGAATTCGATTAACCAGGTTCTTAATTCCACATCAGTATTGAACGAAACGCCGCGCAAATTGTTGGAGAGCGATCGGTGGAGCCAAGTCTGGCAAATATAGAGGATACGGCAGGATTTCTCAATTAAGCGTTTGGATAGCCTCTTTTGTCATATGGGCAATGTGAGGACGAACATTGTCATGTTGCAGAAGGACTCCATAACGTCGATGAGGTCGCTGTTCACGAATAGCTTCGGCGAGTCGATACATTTGTTGAACGTAGAGTTCTGCATTGACAATCTCGTTGTTCGCAAGGAGCTGATAAAGAATGATGCCTTCACAATCCCACTACACACATAGCATCGTATTTCGTGGATGAAGTCCTTGCTTTAATCGTGGAAGTTTTTTTTATTGGGGCTAAGCCATTGTTTTCAATGGTTCATGTTGACATAAACACATCACTTTTCGTCGCCAGTGATGATGCGGTAAAGAAACCTGTCCTTATATCCACGAGTAGCCTTGTGATGAGCAAGCAAACCTGCGGCAATTGTGGAGCGTTAAAGTTTGTTGCTTTCGCTCAAAGCGTGCGGAACCCATGCGCCGAGTTTTTTAACTTTCCCCATCGAATGAAGGTGATTCACTACAGTTTTCTGAGCACACGCCAATTGTAAAACCAATTCTCTAGTCGATTGACGAGGATTTTCATGAAGAAGGTCGTTCAATCGATCTTCATCCAACTTAATTGGGCGACTAGAACGTTCTTCATCATTAAGATTGAAATGACCGTTTTTTAAACGTGGAAACCACCATTGAGCTGTCCTTTCTGATAAAACATTTTCTCCGTGCACAGCACAAATATCGCGACGAGCTTTGGCTGCGTTTGCATTGTTTCCGTCTCCTTTGAAAATGAATAACAACAAGTGTCGAAAATGCGCCTTTCTTTCAACTTGACATTCCATTTTGAGGGTACAGAACAAAAATTAAATTAACACAACTTTTAAATAAACCGCAATGACTCATTACTCAACTTCAAGACGTAGCCTAACCTTTGCAAATTTTGCTCTCATTATTTATTATTGTTTCTGAATATGTGCACAAATCACGTCAACAAAACTTAAATCAACACAACATTAAAAAAACACAAGAACTTATTCCTCAACCTAATATATATATATATATATATATATATATATATATATATATATATATATATATATATATATATATATATATATATATATACCCACAAAGAAAAAGTGAAAAACGATTCTGAGCGCTTTCGTCTTTATTCTTAAAGACCTTTTCAAGGAATGAACAGGAGGATGGATATACATTGCCTTAAATAGTGAAAGAGGGGATTTTATATATATATATATATATATATATATATATATATATATATATATATATATGTATCCATTAAACCACATTGAAAGAGAAAACGGAATAATTTTTCCTTGCAGTAATATTTTTATCACCTTTTTTCGAAAGAATCCGTGCAGGGAAGTGATTTGAACCAGGCACACTGAGGCAGCGAGCACCGCTTTGATCACAGTTAAAAGTATGCCTTTAGTGCACTACGCTACGCAGAAAATCAAAAAATTCTCTGAATACAATAGCTTTTAAGGAACACTTTCGCAAGCTCGAACGGAGACTATGAAAAATTATTCCGTTTTCTCTTTCAATATTGTTTAATGGATTCATTTTCATCATTCTCTCGTGCTACTTTGATATATATATATATATATATATATATATATATATATATATATATATATATATATATATATATATATATATATATATATATATATATATATATATATATATATATTACAGCAAATTTAAATAGGAAAGAAGAGACCTGTAGGTTGTTTTTCCGAATTTCAAAAGAATTCCTATACCACTAGATTTTAAATGGGGAAAATTTCGGGGTAATACCTAAGATTTCTTTTAAAGTTTAAGAAAATAAAACTTTTTGAAAGTAAAAATGATTATCGATTTTTTAAATTCTTTTAACACCAAAAGAATTCCAAAGTGAATATCAGATAATAATTGAGAAAAATCCTCGAATACATCAGGGAAACACTATTTCCTATCATGAAATATCCCAAAGGAAAATATTACACAGAATATGCCCAAGCGCTTGGGCTTATCCTTATCCTTAACTCTATAATTTAATTTGGTGAATTTTTGAAATTTTTAAAAATGTTTTTTTTTGCTTAGTGGACAAGTAACCTTTCATGTTTTTGAGTTTAGGTTTATTTGAAACTTCTATTCGCAGGACTGTTTTTTGTATGTTTCGAGCTTTTATCAAAGTTCTTTCTAAGAGTTCAGAAAAAATAAATATAATTATCGAATGATTTGGAATAAAAATACATACAAATCGTGAAGCTCAAATTTAGATGAAAAAAGAGATCTGACGAAGGTGTTTTTATATATCAAACCGGGTGGAATAACCCCCCCCCAAAAAAAAATCGTAGGATGCCCCCTCTTTTCTTATCACTCCACACCTGATACCTCTTTTATGTAGGAGAATGCCCCTTTTTAAACTCTCCTCACACAAACCGGTTTTGTCGTGGTATTCTTGGTGGTAAAGATATACTTCTTTGATGAAGTAAGCTTTGTTCTAAGAGTGCTAAGAGTGCTAATATTGTTATTTTAAAAAAAGAGCCGTTGAAAACACGTAAGGATATTGAGAAACGCACAAGAATTCCCCAAATAAACTTATATTTTAACTTTAACAATTTACTACACAAATATTAGCCATTAACCACAAAAATACTCCGAATATTAAAACACTCAATAATTAATTCAAATAGTTTGACCCTCTAAATTTGGTTAAATTCGCTACACACTTCAATATATAAGATTTAGCCTTATTGACTCTACTGGAGTTTAAATACCTTAGGAATGTTATTGCCTCCACGACGCGTGCCGACCGGCCAGATGGAGGTGGTCGAGATCACGAGGTACTTTTGGCGAGGGTAGCAGGGGAGGGGGGGGGGGCTGCAAGAACGAGAACAATCACGGTGCTTTAGGCGGCACCAAGGTAGGCGTGGTCTCTCTGGCGAGAGTAAGTCGAACTTGGTTCTCAAACCAATTTAACTTAGAGTTCAGGGGGACCACTGAGTAACGGGCTCGAGGGGAAGCTGTCTCCTTCGTTACTTAATTCTTCATGAGCGAGGACTGTACTCGAGGAGGGTCTTCTTCAAGGGCGAGAATCGAGGAGGGGAGGTTTCTCTGACGAGAATAAGTTAACTCAAAGGTCGGTTTGGTAACCAGGAACTAGCTTGAGGATGAGCTTTTTCTTAGTTCCAGTCTTCCTCAAGGGCGAGTATAACGGAGGGGGGTTTCTCTGACGAGAATAAGTTGAACTTGGTTCCTCAACCAAGTTAACTTATGAGTTTGGTGTGGCCACCTAGTAACGGGCTCGAGGGGAAGGGAGCCTTTTCCTTCTTATTTTCTTAATTCCTCAAGGACGAGGAATACCCCTTGTGTTTAAGATGCACCAGGTTATGAGGAGTCTCTCTGATGAGAGTAAGTTGAACTTGAACAAGTTAACTTAACGTTCGGTCTGATAACCAGGAACTAGCTCGAGGATGAGCTGCTTCTTAGCCAATTAAGGTAGGTAGCCCTGCATCTCTTGCAGGGCACTTCTTAGTCTGACGACCCAAGTATTCTACTTTTCCAGTCTCGGTAGCCCGATCTCAATCCGGGGACTTCGTCACCTGGAGATTGACGTATTCTACGCCGATTTTCCTGAGTGTTTCTTATTTATACCTCGTCACCCTACTGGATGAGGGGTAATAGGGGGGGATGAGCTTGGGGACGGGTCCAGGAGGGTTCTTATTCCAAACGGTTTTTCTCACCAAGTCTTACATCGGCTCCTCGTTAGCCTTCGAACTTGAGAGAACCGCGTCTCCAATTTCTTACTTGAGGTGACATTGAATATCCTTCTCGTAGGGGCGATCTTGCATTTTAACCTTTAGGCCTTTCATAGCGACAAGAGGCGAGGCGCTGTGGTTACGCGCTTGACCCCACGGTGCTGGGGCCGGATGTCTTTGCGGTAATCGCCTCGTGTCTCCACTGAGAGAGAACGGGGGAGTGACGATTCTCCTACACAGGGTGTCTATGTTGAAAAAAGTGTTTGGAAAATTCTCAACTATATATAAATCTTCAAGGCATAAAGACAATATAATAAAAGGTGAAATAACTTTAAAAAATTGTTTCAGGGTATCTATGTTGAAAAAGGTGTTCAGTGTGTTAAAATAAAGAGTCTATAAAGGGGATTAAAAAAAGCGGTTTAGAATAGCAAATAGGCCGTAGGCCACACGCCGAAGGAGTGCCTGTGGAACCAAGTTCTTTCTGTAAGAAAGAATACTAAGTATGGCTTGTTCTGTATATTATTTTCCTTTATGATATTTCTGCCTATATATATATATATATATATATATATATATATATATATATATATATATATATATATATATATATATGTATATATATATATATATATATATATATATATATATATATATATATATATATATATATATATATATATACATAGAGAGAGAAAGGGTGGGGGCAAAGCATTGCAATAAAGGATGACTAAATTTGAAGTACGCTACACTTATTTCCTTACCTGTCTGCCGAATGTAGCGGCGGACTGAAAAGGAAATAAGTGCAATAAATAAGTAACATTCGACTAATATCCGTCATTTTAATTATTAAAGTCCATTAAATATGTATATGTCTGATTTTAATCTTTAGTTCATCGGGACAGTTCAATGGTAGTGTACTAAATTTTAATGATTATACATCACCTAATATATTAGAATGTTTTATTTAGTAATCCCTAATTTCAATATGAACGCCCACTTCTTTGTGGCGTATTTAAGCGATGTAATTCTCAAATTTTGTAGTTCCTTTTCTCGCGACTAATTTGTAGTTCCCTTTCCCGCGACTGATTTCTACATTTATTGGAATGTTTCTTTAATTTTCAGACCCCATAACGCGCTATTTCACTCTTTGCAGAGTGTAAACAAAGGCGAACAAGATATTGGGAGATTAAAGAGAAGTGCAAAAGATGACCCGGGAACGAGCACCATTTTCTCTTGGGACCCTGAGGTCTGGAGATCGTTCCGCGCATCTAGGTTTCACTTTAAGCAGTGGTATTGCCTCCCATATTGACTGATAACATCGAGGGCGTTTCATGCATTGAGAGCTAAGCGCTCCAAAAATGTCGCGACTATCGGTACCTACTTAGAATCCAGTGCTTTCTAGCATGTAATAAAAAATGTGTTATAGCTAAGAATATACGTAATAATTCCTTGATAAATGTGATATAGTTAAGTTCGTCACCCTTAAACGCATGGCTAAAATAACCCAAAATTTCCTATTCCAATCATGCAACAGCTCCCGCACCTCTGTCTAAAGCGTCAGTTGCAAGTCGTATGTGACAGTCCATTCTACGGTGCATCCAAAAGGTAGCTTCTTCTACATTCGTTTTGATTTCACTAAAAAGCGTTCTTTAGGAGTCTACTTAAATAAGGGTAGAGTTATCCCGGCGTCCCTTAGGAACCTAATGAAATTAACTAGGCTCCCAGATTTCTGCACCTGCCGTAAGGTGTGTAGGCTTTGTATTTTTTTAATTGCTTCTACCTTTCGTCCATCATGGGTTGGTAACATTCGAATCTCCCTGAAAGTCTATGGAATCAACTCCGAAGACGCACTTTGCGAGAACAATCGGCAACTTATGCGATTTCAATCGTAGAAAAATGTGCCTCATTTGATGCAAGTGTTCTTCCTCGTTTTTCTTTGCTATCAGAAAGTTGTCTACTTAGGCAAACACAAAATCTATTGCTCTCAAAACTTGGTTATTATATCACTGGAGCAGTAAGCAATGATAAAATTACAAACATATATAGAGCCCAGGGAAATAAAAGAGAATTAAGAAATTCTAAATATCTTTGGTGTATCCGAAAGTCTTTCTACACACCATTTCTTGTGGTTAAGTGTTGTGGATGTATAAAATTTGTATAAGATTGTAATCTAAATTTCGCCCAATAAATAACATATATCTAAGATAAGGATAATCTTCAGGAGTAGGAAGATAGCCTTTATTTGCGATATATATTAGCCATCTTCCTGGAAGTTTCGTGTTATCATCGGCAAACAATGTCCGTTCTTTAGCAGTTATCGAGCCACCGAGAGAAGCGTTATATTCTTTAAAGGATTAGGCCTTAATTCAAAGAACTAAATAACTAAGTTCTTGGATAAAAAGTAATAAAAATCAGACGTTCATAGGTGGGGATATGGAATAGCTAAGCACTATGAATTCACGAGTCTACGCATAGTTATATATATATATATATATATATATATATATATATATATATATATATATATATATATATATATATATATATATATATATATAATAAAAATGCAGTCTGTCTGTCCATTTATAAGAATAAAAAAATCCCGTTCTACTAACCCTCTCCCCCTTCCCCTATCCTCAATCATCCCCCCTACCTCTCCCCCTCTCTCATCCCTCGTACCTCTCCCCCTACCCTGCCCCCTCTCTCATTCTCCATCCACATCTCCTCCCCCTTTCCTCTTTTTCTTCCCTTCCACCTCTCCTCTTCCCCTCTCCCCTTCACTTCCATAACATCCATGTTCATTGAGTTAAAATATCCACTCTTTTGTATACATGAAAGCCTGCCTAAAGCTAGGGCAATGTTCTATCGTCCTCAACAAAAGAAACTTACATGTAAAAAGAATCGCTTATCTCTACCATATTCCTCCTTGCTCAAAGGACTAAACTCCATTGTATTTCCCAACTTGATCACTTTCAAATATCCTTCAACTATCTCAAAACTTTTCCCTTTTACTATGCCAAAATCGCAAAATAGGGATGCAGGCATCGATGTAATTCCATGTAAAACGACAAATTGCCCCTCATTCTATGTGGGAGAGACAGGAAGAGGGGAGGATATTCGTAGAGCATGCAATGCTTCTAGTATTTTTAACTATGTGAAAAACGCCAATCATAGAATAGATTGTAATACAATAAAAATGATCGAATCCTCATTAATCAAACAAATTCCAAATTTCAATTTGTCAGAAGGCGAGCATAAATGTAGCCCCTATATATCAAACCTCATTCTAAAAGATATTGTAAATTATCTAAAGCTAACGACTTCAGATCAATGTCAGTTGCCTGTTATTATATATTCCAGTTTTTCAGTTTTCTTTGTCGATTTCTCTTAATTTAAGGTTAAAGATGATATGAGATGCTAAATATTGAAACTAGTCCCAGAAAGTTCAAGAACAGTTTCGGTGTATCACACACTAAGTTGCCAATTGACAAGAGTGTGTGATACACCGAAACTGTTCTGGAATAAATGTTTTCGGTAAGTGTGGTTTAATTCCTCATCAACCTTGCGATAGTGCATCAACTTTCCTCATCATATATATATATATATATATATATATATATATATATATAGGAGGAATACAAGAAATTTTAAGAATTAGACGACAAAATTGCCAAAATTGCACACATAAATCAATATTAGTTACAATAGGAAAAATAAGTAAAACTCAACAAGAGAGGTAACAGAAATGAAATCAGAATGATAAGCAAGTAGTTAAATATAAGTTAATTTACGGATATATGATATTGAAAAAAATGTTAAAAACAGTTGAATGCAAGGAATAAAGCGATCGATAAATACAGGAACGGAAAATTTAAAATTTTCAACTAAATTAAACAATAACTATGAATAATAAACATGAATTTAAACTCCATAGGAATAAAAGAAATTTGTTTTTAAAGTAATACCCGAAAAAATTGTAAGGGCAAGGCGAACAATGGAAAATGAAAAGCAAGTAAAATCAAATAGCCAGGAATCTGAAAGGAAAACAAAAAGCCAACCAACTACAGTCCCTAAACAAAAAATATTCATGAAGCTTCCATATCTTCAACATTTGACCACTAAATTTAATTAAAATTCACTCTCGATTCTTAATAAGCACTTTCCTCAATGTCATTTTTTCCTATTAATTCTAATCCTCTTTCTATCAATTCTTTCTTTCGACAAAAGGAATCACTTCCATTACGCTTGCGATCCTCCATTATTTATAAATTTACGTGTGCGACCTGACAAAGTCACTATGTAGGTCAAACTAGTCTACAATTAAAATGTAGGATTGCTAAGTATATGGGAGTGTCATATAGAACTAACATTCCTATCTCTAAGAGAACCCTCTCAAAATCTTAACCACCCGCTCGACCCTCATCCTTTTAGTTTACTATCTTTCGCTTCCTTTTCTCTGGATTTAAAAATTCTAGAATCACTTTTCATTAAAGAAGTAAACCCAGAACTTAATGATTATTCCTCCTCCCTCAAATTGTTCACTAGATAGTTAAAAAAGAAACATACAACCAACCAAGTTCCACTTCGCCTGCATAGCTTTAATCCTGGCTACTCTCGATCATAGAAATCAGTCGATATCATCAGTTCCAACAAAAGAAGGTAAGTTTCTGTCTAAAAATTCTCAGTTTCATTTTTATTCTTCGTGTTTATTTTAAATATTTATATTTGTCCCCGTCGTGTCTAATTGATCTTATATATAAAAGTTTTCCCTTAGTTTCATGCTTTTCATTCTTATTTTTTTGCTTCACTATTGCTTTATTAAGTTTTTAACTTTAGTTTCCTAGTTTACTCACATTTATTAATCGTTTGAATTACCTCTACCCCCTGTTTTCAACTGTTTTTTATCTATATTTTTCACTATCATATATTTTCATTTTAACTTATATTGAACTGTTTGCTTTGTTTTTTTGTTTCCTTTTCAGATTCCTAGCTATTTGATTTTACTTACCTTTCATTTTTCATTGTTCGCCCTGAACAGCTCCAAAATCTAGCAGCTTCCCTCCCAAAACGTCTACAGAGTGTGAAGAGGAGAAGGTGACTTCACAAAAAATATTAATACAGGTATATACATTGTCTTTAAAATTTTGGTCCGCGACTACACATTTTTCCAGTACTGTATATATATTTATGGTTCGTAGGCCTCATAATTACAAGAATGGGTTTATCCGTCGAGCAACTCAACACACATTTACGACCATTGTCAATACTTTTCTTCTGACATCATGCATCATCAAAGTAAGCCATTGCAAGATAAATTCACCACGCTCATATCAAACTAGCGAGGCAACGGCGGCCTCTCAATGAAGGAATCTCCTAAGAGACCTCATCTTTTTCCCGTTCCACTTCATTTACATATTTTAGGAGCTTTTAGAATTGCTTTTACGTATTTCAAAAGAATTCCGATTAAAGTTTTTCTTGCCTTAAGGCCTAGAAAATAAGCATGAATCTGAAAAAACTTAGATCATGAGTAAATTCGTAGTAAATGTATTGAAAACCTTTTTGATTTATTCACATGAAAAGCCCGTTGCAGGTTTGGCTTGTTTAATTATTCTATACTTCAAAGATTCAATTTCACTATATTCGAATTTCCTGCTAAATCCGTTTTTCCGCTCGTTTTCCCGAACACTGAACAAAATCAACATAATGGTTGCCTTTATAAGTAAATTCTTGTTAGTATTATGGAGGAGCTCTCATTAGAGAGGCTTATTTGTCTATATGCATTGTAAATTTTATTCTATGAAAAGAAAAGTCTTTTGCAAATGTTTGCCTATGTACGCGTTTTCCCAAATCTCTGTTTTTCTGCTGAAAGACCTGGTCTATAAATTTTTGATAGCTACTCCTCTGTGCTTATCTTTTTAATGGCATACTTTGACGTATGAGAACAATCTCCTTCTCCATTTATTCAAGTATACCGAAATTTACACATACGTAGAAATTCACCTACAAAGACAGACCTCGCAAATGGCCACGCACGTAGATACACTCTTGGATAATATATATATATATATATATATATATATATATATATATATATATATATATATATATATATATATATATATATATATATATATATATATATATATATATATATTACCTTCTAAAAAGGTAATAAAAAAAAAATCACTGCAAGGAAAAATTATTCCGTTTTCTCTTTCAATGTGGTTTAATGGATTCATTTCCATCATTCTCTCGTGCTACTTTGAGAGATATATACATTTTTATATATATATATATATATATATATATATGTATGAAAATTAACCCACAGAAAAATGAAAAGATGAATCCAATCACTTTCGAACTATATTTGCAAGTTCATTTTCAAGGAATAGCATTACGACATGTTAGCCCGAAATTTTTGAAATAGGTAAGAAACTTTGTTTCCCTCGTCAATTTTGGCATAATTCATTAAATTTAACTTTGCTAAGAAAACTTTTTATAGAACTGATAACCTACCGGTTTTCAATTACAAAAATTGCTTATCTAGCCATATTTGAACCATTTTTTTTGTCGTAGGGTACGTATCGTTGTACCCTATATTAGGTTGTTTTATCTATTTTCATGCTATTCCTTGAAAGTGAACTTGCAGATATAGTTTGAAAGTTCTTGGATTCATCTTATCATTTTCCTGTGGGTAAATTTTCATATTATTGCTTTCCTCACGTGCCACTTTATGTGTTTTTTTTCATTATATATATATATATATATATATATATATATATATATATATATATATATATATATATATATATATATATATATATAAATATATATCCTCACAAGACACGTTTTCCTTACAAACCTTTTGCATAGTTATAGATAGATCTACAAATAATATTTATAAATGCATATATAGTTATATTACCTACATGAACACCCAAGCGAATACATATGTATACCCACAAATATCTACATATTGTCATATTTGTATACACTTTTATCTACAATCGCATAAATTTGCATTCGTTCATATACAGTATATTTGCAAATCCATTACATTATATTTTAACTCTGGAATTTTTATGGATTTTTTCCTTTTAAAAAATAGTTTATATGTAAATATAGGCCTGAAGCAAATTTAGGAATACGGATATAGTCATGGGAAAAATTTTGACATTAGTTTTTGTAAGACTTTTTTTAAATTTGTAATTTTTAGTCTCGTGCGAGTTAGGTCAAGAGCGTCTCTACATCTTACTATGTCGATCAGTCGATCCTCGTTTTGCTTTCTTTGTTTTGTAATAATATTGTAACTATTCTGTCGATTCCAACGAAATTTGAAACCCTTATGTTGTTTTACCTTCTCTCTCGAACGATATAAATCCCAAAGTCCTCCCATGCTTAGTCCGGGAATTATTTTGTTTTAGCAATAACATCATAACTATTCCGCTGATTAGCTAGGCTAGGCTAGGATACACTATGATAAGCTCAGGTATACTATACTAAGCTAGGCTGAGTTATACTTAGTTAAGCTAGGTTAGGCTATATATACTATGCTAGGCTAAGGTATACTAGGCTACTCTAGGGTATACTATGCTATTCTAGGCCATTTTATGCTATGATATACTAGGCTGGGCTATACAAGGGTATGTTATGCTACGGACGGCTATGCTGGAATATACTACGCTAGACTAGGCTAGATTATAGTGTACCATGCTAAGCTAGCATGGGTGTGCTATCCCAAAATCTACCATGCTAGAATAGGATAGAATATACTATGCTAGACTAGTTTATACTATGCTAAGCTATGATATGCTATGCTTATACTATACCATTCTAAGCTAGATTAGGGTAAGGTAGGCTATGGTAGAGAGGCCATACTATGCTAGGATGTGCAAGGCTAGGCAAGCCATGGCTATACGAGTATATGCTAAGGCAATACCATGTTAAACTATTCTAAACTATACTAAGTTAGGCTATGCTGTACAATTCTATTCTAGGCTATGCTATGCCATGATAAGCTATACTATGCTATACTATGGTAAGCTTTACTATCCTATATATAATAGGCTCTACTAGGCTATGTTAGGCTAGTTTTTGTTAGGCTAGGCTATTGTTTATAGGCTAAGATATCCCATACTATATATTCTCTGCTAGGCTAGGCGAGATTAGTCTAGACTAAGTCATACTGAGCCAGGTTAAGCTATACTATGTAAGGCTAGGCTATACTATACTGGCTACGCTAGAATATGGTATGGTAAGTTCTACTATTATAGAGAATCATAGGCTAGACTTGGTTATGCTAAGCTAGGCTAGGCTAGACTAGGCTATCTGATGCTAGGCTAGGCTATACTATGGTAGGCTATGCCAGGACATAATATACTTTGTTATATTATGCTATACTATACTAGGCTAGGCAGGATTAACTATGTTAGGCAATCTAGGCTAGTCTATACTATGCTAGGCTTTATTATGTTAGGTGAGGTAATACTATGGCAGGCTATCCTACGGTAGGCTAGGTTTTGCCAGGCTACTATAAAATGTCATAATATTCTAGACAATACTAGGATATAGTAGGATATGCTATGCTAGGCTATACTATGCTAGGAGATACTATACTACATATACTATACAATATTATACTTTACTATACTATGTTTTGCTATGCTATGTTATGCTATAACATACTATGCCATATTATATTATAGTATAATATGATAAGCACCACTATGCAATAATATGCTATGTTATACTATGCTATATTATGCAATAATGTGCCATGCTATACTATTCTAGACTATGCAGTTAGGGTATAACTATTTTATCCCCTTTTCAATTCCATAAATGAGGTATGACAAAAAGTTAAGGCCCGCCATTTTAATTAATATATATATATATATATATATATATATATATATATATATATATATATATATATATATATATATATATATATATATATATATATATATACTAATACAATTTAGTTCTGCTTTTTAATAAGCTATTAGAAAGTTGTGACTTTTTAGTCGCGGATGACTCCACATCTCACTATGTCGGTCGGTCGGTCGGTCCACCTTTTGCTTTTTATTTAATAACATTGTAACAATTCAGCAAATTCTAATGAAGTTGGAAACTCTTATGTTGCCAAGGTCCTCCTAAGGTTACTCCTGGAATTATTGAAAGTTTTGAAAGTCGTGTAAGGACATAAATCAGAATAAGTGAGGGCACGCGACCTTTTGGTCAGCAGACATCGTTTAAAACCAAAAGAATTGCAAATAATGAATTTCAAAAAATTGATTAAAATTTACCACTTGCTGTTTTTTCTTTCGTACATTTAATGTTTAATCGAACTCATTTCTAAATTAAATTTTCAGTTTTAATCTTTAGCAGCCAGAAATAGATATTGGTCCTTAAATACAAGCAGAGCGAAAAGAAATCATTAGAGCATTTTAGCTAAAAAAAAAATCGTGCAGATTGTTTTTTCCATTTTTCAAAAGAATTTCGTTAAAGTTTTTTTTCTTGCGTTTAGGCTCAGAAAATCGGCATCGTTGTGAGAAAAGATAGACCAAGAGCAATTATTAGGAGGTTATGTACCTACTGAAAACCTTTTATCATATTTTAGACCAAAACACAGTTAGGCTTAACTGTCTAAGCTCCTCCTGTGACGAAGAGTTCCACAGGTTCGACTTTTATATATGATAGTGAAACCACTGTATAGGAGCCAAAAGTTTAATTTCGAGACTAGTTTCAGTATGTAGTTTATCATACCCTCTTCAAGGTAGGATAAACTACATACTGAAACTAGTCTCGTAAATTAAACTTTTGGCTCCTATATAGAGGTTTCACTATCATATACCATAACTCGCCATTGAGTTCTTTTACACACACACATATATATATATATATATATATATATATATATATATATATATATATATATATATATATATATATATATATATATATATATATATATATATATATATATATATATACAGTAGTTTGCAAATTAGTTCAGACAGTGGTGAAATAATACATTTGATAATTGTTGTTTATATTTGAAAAGAGTACGTCAATGATAAGATAAATCGTACATTTAATAGAAAATATGATCCCCCTTTGCTTTTAGAACATGCTTTCATCGCTCTGTCATAGATTCAACTAAATTTGAACACATTTCTGCCAGTTCTTCGTTATGGTACAAGACATTGATAACAGCACAAATTATCTTCTGCATCGTCGAACGGTCGGTTTTCTCGATGGGGTTTAGGTCAGTAGAATTCTCAGTCCAATCTATAACGGTAAGTCCACTATTTCAAAGAATCTGCGCATTATTTGGGAAGTATGGCACGGAGCCAGATCCTGCTGAAAAATGGCGCCTCCATCAGGAAAGTCTTTCTGGATCACGGGAAGCAAGTGAGTCTGAGGCATTGCAATATATTTAACGCTGTTCATCATTCCCTGAATAGTAACAAGCTGTCCTAGGTCTTTAGCGCTAAAACAACTCCCCAAACATCTTCTTAGGTGGGTATTTTGAGGCCTTTTGAATGTGTCCTGGCTGAAGTGATTCATCTTTGCTTCGTCTTACTACCACTGACCTATGCCCATGTACTTCAAAATGCACTTCGTCTGAAAATATAACTTTCTTCCAGTCAGCTGCATTCCATCCAGCATACTTGCGTGCCCAGCGAAGACGTTTTGTCTTCATAGAAGTCAATAACTGTTTACGTACCGGTTTTCTAGCAAATCCGCCAACTTCAATTACCAATATTTTTGTTATTAATGAATATAAGTTTAAAATTAACTTGACAATAAAATTTCCTAAAAATGGAAATTAAACGTTTTCAGAGAAGGTCATCATTACAAGGGCTGATGTCTGGTAACAGGACATAACTGATTTCTTTTGGGACATTAAAAGAAGTCAAGGGGTTAGAAAGCCTAAAGATAAGGGGTAATCATTTTTTACCAAATATTCTTTAAAAAATTTGAATATATATATATATATATATATATATATATATATATATATATATATATATATATATATATATATATATATATATATATATATATATATATATATATATATATATATATGCAAAAATCACAAAAGAAAGATGAATAGCGAAATTCAAGTACTTTCAAATTTTATTCAGTTCTCTCTAGAAGGAATAAATAGAGAATTATTTCACAATAATCGTATATATAGGATAAAAATAAGCGACGCTCCGCCTACGTACAACGCAAGGATACAAATCACAGTGTGTGAGACAAAATATAAATAAATTATCATAAAAAAAGGGATTAAAAGCAGATACATAAAGGGGAAAACATATAGATGAAATCTCTACCTAAATACTAATGTGTAAGAGTATGTGAAATGTAGAAATATAAGTTATAACTCTAAATACATACATAGATACGCAAATAAAATACATTATTCAATAAATAAAGGAAATGAAACAAGGTAAATAAATCAAAAGGCTAAGAATTAACATTGACAATTTCATTTAAAATAAGCTTTTTAAAGAGACCGGAGGACATATTTGAAATTAGGAGATGAGTAAATAAGAAGCATTCAACAATATCTCTTTTAATAGAGTCCTCTGAGTGGTAAATGAACTTAGAAGAATTCGAATTTTTAGGATGATCATGTTCAGATGAATGAACAGAGAATGACTATTGCCTTCATATCTAGTAGCATTATAGTTGTGTTGGGACAAACGAACATTCAATGATTTTCCAGTTTGCCCAAAGTAACGCTTACGGCAAAAAGTACATTCTACAGAATAAACTCCTCCTTTATTCTTAGTATTATTGTGAACCAACAATTTTTAGATAGTCGACTCATACTTTAACACCACTGAAATGATCAAACATTTCAAGAGACGAGGGATGTGGCAAGAAATTGTGAGGGTAACAGAGGATATTACCTATTTCAAAGATCTTTGAAATCTGAGTATCTAAGAATTCTGTACTTGATTTTAATCCTTCTCTTTCTGAAAATGTATTTCTATTTTTTTTCTCACTCACTCTGTTTTGTATCCTTTCGTTGTACGTAGGCAGAGCGTCGCTTAGTTAACTCATATATGTATATATATATATATATATATATATATATATATATATATATATATATATATATATATATATGGGAAATATCCCGAAAGTTACCACGTGATAACTATAAATATGAATATGTACCACGGAAGGAAACTGAATAAAAAGCAGATTGGAGTTTGAAAATGTCTAATAGACGAAAGTACTAACTCCAATCTGCTTTTTATTCAGTTTCCTTCCGTGGTACATATATATATATATATATATATATATATATATATATATATATATATATATATATATATATATGTATATATATATATATATATATATATATATATATATATATATATATATATATATATATATATATATATATATATATATATATATATATATGAAAATATACAATTCTTGTTAAGTACTTCTTTATGTATTCCTTGAGAATGAAGTAAATAAAGATCTAAAGTACTTGGAATCCGCTTTTCATCTTTCCATCTGCGTTTTCTGCATTTATTGACCGACCCACTCACGCGCAACTTTGTGAGTTTTTCATATTTTTCCGAAGCACTTTACTACACAACCTCAGCCTATAGCTTTGCAGGAATATATCTTACTGATATTCTTCTCAAAAGAATATATGAGTGTTCGGGGTAAAGGTAAATATGAATAAATATCCAGATTAAATACTTTTACCAGCAAATGAGAATCTAATGGTAGGATATGGCTTAGTATAACATAGGCCTATCAACTTTTAGCGGATTATCAATTGAATCGGCTGTTTTAAATTGACTTTAATCAAGACACTAGAGTTGGTGGCGAATATATGGAAGTATATGTGTTTTCAACATTCGCGTGTCTTATACTATATAGCAGGAATTTAGATAAAGTGAGATCGACGTGTTTATTGAATAACAATGAGTTCACTGGAGTTCAGGTTTAAAGGAGAAATAGAGTTAATGAATTAAAACGAATTAGTATGGAGATCAGAGAAGATATTGGCCTGGAGCAAGTGAAAGTAATGGCTGCAACCAACGAAGGAATAGCTGGAACCGACACGCAAAGTTAAAATATAAATATAAACTGTTGATTAAAGTTATGAATGCTTAATTGAAGCCATAAAATCTTTTAAAGTAGTGGAAAGGTAAAGAATGAGGCCTCCTAGGCGATACTTCATTGCGGGGCCGTTGCCTCGCTCGTTTTATAGGAGCGTGGTCAGTGGTTGTGGTTCTTTGTCAATGGGTTGCCAATTGATCTTGCAACGGCTTACTTCGATGATAGATGATATCAGTGGAGAGTATTGACAACTGCTGAGATGAAACGGTCGTGAATATGTGTTGAATTGCTCGATGAATAAACACATTCTTGTAATTATGAGGCCTATATCGACAGAATAGAAATTGCGTAGACCTTGATATATATATATATATATATATATATATATATATATATATATATATATATATATATATACTCGTATATTAAATGAAAATCACATGAAAGTGATATATAATAGATGTATTTTAAAGGCCCAAAGAAATGAAAACTGGTAACACAACCCTGAAAAACGCTAAGTAAATTGTTATTACGTGTACCATTAAAGTTTAAGAGAGAAAATGAGAGATATAGGTGCAGAAAAATAGGGGCAAACCATTTTAACCGTTATAAGAAAAGGAGTAAAAGAGTTGGATTTGATCTGCATACTAATTCCTTTTATCTCCTCAACTCTCTCTCCTTTAAACCTGAACTCCAGTGAACTCATTGTTATTCAAGTAACACGTCGGTGGTAGCTCTGGCGATGAGCTACACAGGTTCAAATCTAACTCCTTTATTGATTTTCTCATAAGGGTTAAAATGGTTGGCCCCTATTTTTTGGTTACTATATCTCCCATTTTCTCTCTTAAGCTTTAGTGGTACACGTAATAATAATTTCCTTAGCGTTTTTCCGGGTTGTGTTACCAGTTTTCATTTCTTTGGGCCTTTAATATATATATATATATATATATATATATATATATATATATATACGAGCTATGTAAGTTCATCATAATTATATTTGATAAAAGCACATCCTGTAATTATGTGTATTGCAACATAGCAATATATTATCAAGCTACTTTCTGTCGAAATTTCACTAGCAGTTATTAACTGCGTGAAGCAGCATGGATTATTAAGGATTAAAATGAAGTGCAGAGAGTGTAAGCCTACAACACAAAATAAATACATATGGAAATTTCAACAGAGAGTCTGTGCAAAATACAAACAAACAGCTTCGATTCTTAAAGACTCCTTTTTCCGATTAAGATTGTCATTCAGAAACGGATAGAAGCAATATTCTATTGGTGTGAAGATATAGGTGTTACTCACACTGCACATTTTTTTAATCTTTCTAGGCTATCATTTGTAGATATATATATTTTTTCGTGAGATATGCACAAATTACTTCGGAAAACATCCGATTAAGATTCGTGGTGCAGGACCGATTGTTCAAATTGACGAATCATGTTTTTCTCCAAACCTTAAGTACCAAAGAGGACGAGCACTAAATGACTCCATAAGAGTTTTTGTTCTATAGATACATCTATCTGGATAAAGTAAAATCTCATAGTGCCATGACCATATTACCCATAATGAAAACGTGGTCAGGCCCGTAGCAGTTATTCATAGTTACTAAATGAAAGCTTACTCAAATATTCAACGAAACTTCGGGCTTGAGTATCACACAGTCAACCAATCTGTATGTCTTGTGAACCAAAATATATATATGAATACATAATCAATTAAAAGCTATTGGGTAAGGCATAAATCAGCTATTAAGAGCATGCAAAGTTAAAAAAGGGAATTTTTACATTTATATCATCAAGATTTTATTTGGAGAGAAATAAATAAAGATGCAACGTTTCACGTATTATTCACGGTTATTGCTTATGAATATAATTAGATTTAACGTTTTATTGTTCCATGTTTGCTTTTAAAAATTTGTGAATGTGTTTAATAAAAATTATCTATTACCTTGTTATATGATTATCCTTGATTGATTTATTCACAAGCTCAGTAAAGAGGTGGCGATTCTTTACAATCTAATAGGCGGGGTAGATAATCTTTACATATGTACATTAGGGATACCGATCTTTAGAAGTTTCCAATTTGTACATACAAACTTTTTAAAAAAAATAAATAAAATGCAGACAAATTACAGGGTTAAAATATAATGTATAACAAGAGGAACGGCGTTGCTACTTCTTACAGGAGTTGCTTGCGCTTCGCAGGTTGACTTCGGTCTGTGGCGTAAAGCCTATCTGACTCTTGCCTCGGAGTTTTAGTCTAAAAAAAAATAAAAGGTTTCCAGTACATGTCTCCTAATTATTTACTCTTGGTCTATTTTTTTCAGATCCATGCTTATTTTCTAGGCCTAAACGCAAGAAAAACTTTTATGGGAATTATTTTGATATACGGAAAAAACAATCTGCAGAGCTCTTTTTCATCTAAATAAATTTGCTTTTATATAGGAAATTAAAAAACAAAACAAAACAGCGATGTTTTAATCTCAATGCATTTTATATTCTTCGCGATTTGTAATATTTTTATATTCAGAAACATCGGATAATCAATTTTATTATTCTGAACTCTTAGAAAGAACTTTGATAAAAGGTTCAAATATATGAAAAAACAACATCAATTTTAATAATTTGAGAAAATGTCTGAATTTCTGTTTTACAATTTATTTTCTTTTATAAAACTCCAAAACATTCAATAATAACCTTTACTTTTAAAAGTTTCATTGTTATTTTTTTTAATAAAATTACAATAGCATACAAAGTCACAATTGAATCAAGTTTTTTTTTTCGAAAAATTCAAACTGTTTAAAAAAAGCCTCTCTAAAATATAGTGTTATGGATAACGGACTATTTGTTATTTCCCTAAAAAGAACTTTAAACTTAAAATGAAGCGACTTCCAAATAATTAATATTTTGTAGCAGTTAATAGAAATAATGAAATTAGTTTTGCAATGAAACCAATAAAAACATTACTTTAAAAAAGGTAAAAAAAGGCCCTTTTGGTAAAATTTTCACTCGTATTTGGCTTCATATTTCAAATGATTTATTTTAAAATCAAAACATACGAAAAATATAGATTACAAAATTTCAAAATAGGAGCGTTGCTTATAGAATAATCTTTTGTACTACCTTCTGGTTTCGAGCAAAGAAAATGGTAAGATAAAAAATATTTTAAATGGACGTAAATAAAACATAAAAAATTCCTCGTTCGAATGTTTAATTTTCTCTTTTTATCTTTTAAAATTTTGACTCTGATGATAGCGAGGCCGTCAAAATACATTTAAGTTTTATCCGGTTGCATTAGAGAGAAGATCCCCTCGTTAGCTTACGTTTTAAAACCATCTGTTTTTACCTCTGGGCAATTTTATTAATGTTCCAAGCTTATTTTAAAAGTACCGATACCTTTTACTGTTAGTGAATCATTTTAAAGTTCACCTGACCTTTTAAAATTACAATATACTTTTAAAACTTTCTCGAGTGCTTTTAAATTTATTGAAACCCTTTAAAGTTCTCTTGATATTTTAAAGTTCCGAACTCATTATAAATTTAATAGGTTCTTTTACGGCTATCGAATCCTTTAAAAGTACTCCTGACCTTTTAAAGTTCCAAGGTACTTTATAAAGCTTCTGGTTCCTTTTAAAGTTATTGAAACTTTTAAATTTCTCTGGAAATTGTAAATTCAAAGTTCATAGAGGAGTTTAAAGTTCTTAGGAAATTTTAATGTTCCAAGAGCTTTTAAAAGTTCTTGTGACCGTTTAAAGTTCCTTAGACATTTTAATATTCCTGGTCAGTTAAAAATTTTCGAAAAATTTTAGAGTTACCCAGATCTTTTAAACTTTCGTTCCTTTTTTAGAATATTAACTAAATCAGGTTTAATAAAGATGGCTACAGCATATCTCAGTAAACTGTAGGTGCTGTGGAGCGTAGGGCACAAATAAAGCCTCCATGACTAAATTTATAGCATTTCTTGTGAGTCCAGATCCTTGTCGCTTCTCCTTGGATCAATCCACAGTGAGAGAAATGAGATCTAATTATTTGCCTATATTTGCTCTATATATATATTTTAAAGAGTCAATTGTAGCACGCCAGCACTGTTCATTAAAGAATGAACAAAGAATAAAATAAAAATACAATAAAAGACCGTACCTCGAAGTCACTTATGCGTTCTTACATACGCGCTCCCGTCCATAGGGAAATATATTTCACTTCTTAGTAGTTATGTTCTTTTCGTTCATTTTTGTTGATTTTGTTCCTCTAAATTTTTACTTCTCTACTCGCCGCTTCGTTTACTTTCTTTTTTGTTACTTAATTATTAAGCATGCCCTCATTGGATTAAATATGATTTTTATTAGTCTTCTAGTGACTTGAATAAACTCTGGGACGGATATTTATTGGAATATATACTCAGCGCCATCCTAAACCTCCGCTCGGGTCTAGCACAGAATGACATAAAACACAAACTGGAAAAAAGGTATTTGAGAGAATATCAACTAATTCAGGTCTGATAAAGATAGATTTAGCAGATCTAGGTTAACCTAGTGCTGATGGTAGTAGACGACACACTAAGTATGCTCAAAGTTATGCAGAAATTAATAGTACTCAAAACATGTATTTTACCTCTCTAGTGGGTACCAAATTTAAATGTTAGCCTGAATGTGATTCGCAACATCGATATGTGTATATCTGTATATAAGAACAGCACACAAATCACCATTAGCCAATCTTAATGATGAAAACATAAATTAAATTAATCAAACGTCCCAAACAAATTTTCTATTTCGAGCAATAAAATCTTTAAATTTGCTCGCAAAAATTGGTTCAAAATTCAGTCTAATGATGAAACTAATTGGACCGTTTCATCGCAAAAAACGGAACGCACCCAGTCCAAACCTCGTCTCATTTATGTTTTGAAAATTTGATTTCTCTGAATTTCCTTACCTTCGTCAAACAGAATTTAGTCAAAGGCATTTTTTGATGTTTTAATTAAATCTTCTAAAGAAGTCGGTTTATCAAAAGACTCAATTTATATTAATAATTTCAATGTAAAACTATATTGAATTAAACTTTTATTTGTGGTTGTTTTTTTGTTATCCTCAATTAATCCTTTGATTTATTTTTAAAATACCGTAAAATTAAATCTTTAAATCTCTTCTAGTTTCTCTCTAATTAGAATGATTCAAATAATTCCGATAATTTGAAAATTCATTGGGAAATTTACTTTAAATAATCTCTTTTTATCTAAATTCAGATATTGTTGGTTTTTCTCTTTGTAGGTCGGGTATACTCGAGAAAAATGCGGGTGCTGGGAGATATGAAAATACACTCATCTTAGGCTATTATGTTGATGTTTGTTTTGCGGATGATTATTTTTTGTCTATTTTTAACTAACTTAGACTAATCTACCTGACCGACGCTATTAACTCCGCAGGAAAAATATGGATATTATAAATGTATTCGTGTATCAGCCAGCGCGCCTCTTTGTGCGACCTTAGCGGACGAAAATGAACAATTCGAGAATATTTTGAAAATATGGGAATTTGTGAGGGAATCAAAACATTATGACAAAAAAATTCCTATATTTTCAAAATAACGCATGAAAATTATGACCTGCATCATGCATGCGCACAATAAATATTGCACAACCGGGCAGCTACGCCACAGAACTCAACTCAATGCCAAAAAACAATGGACTAACAACGACCAAATTCTCCAATAACCCGAACTCTGCAGCAATATATTACTTAGCTTTCGCCATCCTCCCTTCTGAAACAGAGAAAGAAACAAGCAACGAAGAAACATCAAGCACCGAATACAAGGAATAAGAGCCAGATGAAAATAAAAACGAAAACGACAAATCCTGCAGAGATAAGCAGAATTACAAAAGCCAGAAACAAGAAGCACGGCCGGAACCAAGCACAAACAGACTAAACAACAACCAGACAGAGAAAAGAAAAGAGGAAAAGGAAAAAGTAATTAAAAGCAGTAAAATATGTGAATGAAACTGAGAATTATACAGATTAACACGAACGGACGTATCGAAAAACGCATACAATAGGCAAATATATTGAGAAAAATTGATGCCAACATAATCTTAATTAATATCAGCACATTCATCATTACTGAAACAGAAAAGATTTGAATATGGAACTACCAAGTATTAGCCGCCAAACCTACATAAGAAAGATGGGATGGGAGCAACAATAGCCGTCAAGAGAAACATAAAATACAAGGAAATACAAGGACTAGAATAATCGTTTATTTCACTGAAAATATCCATAGACTTTGGATAATTAATAATCACTACTGCATATCAACCACTAGGAGGGGACTTCCTCTTTATCCTCAACTTTACCAAATTATTCAACGGAAGAAGTCCCACTATTTTCTTCAGGTATACATATTAAAGCTAGGTATAGGAATAAGATTACCGATCGACCAATGGTCCGGGCAATGTTTGGAGATACTGTTAGTCAGACACATTATCCAAAGATTCGGCCCTGATTTCTTTACTTATATAACAGGGAGAGTAACAACGAAACTAGACATTTGCCTAGCTGAGAATAATTATCGATTAAATTGCTACATGGAACCTATTATAATAACATATAGTGATCACATACAAATTCTTATCACCATCAACAAAAATCCGATTCAAATCCCAGCTAAGATCATAAATGCGTATGAAAAGTTAGATTGGCAAATTTATCAAAAGAGTATGAAACAATATATCCCGAAAGAACTGGAGGATACAAATCTGGAAGAAATCAACGAAGAACTTGATCGATTGACATGCCATCTAAGAAAGGCAGAAGAAGAAGCGATACTTAGAAACCAGTATAAAATAGTTACATACTACAGTAGAATGAAGATATGAAAATAATTTACCAGGAACTTAAAATCAACGAAGAACTTGATCGATTGACATGCCATCTAAGAAAGGCAGAAGAAAAAGCGATACTTAGAACCCAGTATAAAATAGTTACATACTACAGTAGAATGAAGATATGAAAATAATTTACCAATAACTTAAAATAGAACAAGAAAGGGTGAGAACCCTTAGGCCATTAAGAAACAGAATGGTAAGAAGAAGAGCATGTAAGCTAGAACTTTTAGGCAAAATTATAGAACAACAAATGACTAAATGGGACCAGGCAATAACGAAAGTTGACAGACAAGCCTTACTCAAAGAATTCTGGAGAATAGTTAAATGAATGAGAGGCTTACTACCTAAACCGATAATTAAATTAAGAGACGGCTATGAGAACATTGAAGGAACATATTTAACATCAGCGGAGACGATAATGCCAATTTCTTCACCGAATTTGAAGAATGCATTGTGGACCAAATACACGAAAACCTACAAAGAACGCACCCAACATATCAGGTAGAGGAACATAAAAAATGCCCCTGACGGTCGGTGTTGAAGCAATCATTACCACAGAAGAATTGAAAAGCGCATGTCAATTTTGAACCTGTTCAAATTCGAAAACTTGGACTACAGAAATGGAAATAAGCGTTATCACAGAAAATATATCGCAGGCCATAAAAAGAACTCTATAGATATATTATGCAGAGAAACCTCAAAGGCTTTCGATAAAGATTGAGCAAAGGGGATGCAGTACCAGATAGTGCAACCAGGCTTAAGCAAAAACTTTGATACTATCCTCGTATGTGACTAAGTAACGAAAGAACAGCATATCTTAGCATAGGAAAGAATTTAAGACCCGTATTCGAATTAAGAGCAGGTTTATCTTAAAGCGGATGTTTAAGTCCCACCCTCTATTCTATTTTATGGCGGATATTCCCCACAGACTTATTCATCAGTACTAATATAGAGTACACGGATGATTTCACTCAACTGGTAGAAATTCCATACCGTAATGACTGTGCAAGAGATAATAATAAATGAATAAAAAAGAAAATAGAAAATGTAAACAAACATAAACAAGTTTAACATATTACCTATAGGAAAAGGCTTAATATCAGATGTGGTAATCGAACCAATGTAGATTCCTAGGAATGAAAATAACTATCAACGGGTACAGGACACACGACAAGGAAAGAAGTCAAAAAACGACACCAGGTGTAAAATTAATGTATAGATTCAAAGAACTAAGCAGAAATCAAAAAGAAACTATGCACCGCAATAGCGAAATCACTACTGTTAGATCAAGTTTCAGTATTACACGGCATACCAAAAATAAAAAAAGATGCTACAGAAAGGGAAAAATAAAGCAGAATAATTTATAAAAAACACTAGAAGAATCGAAAGAAAAAAACAGAAAGACCTACACGACTTGACCAACGGTATATGGATAAGTTTATACAGTTTATGAGTATAACACTAACACACGCCCTCAAAAATGTAATTAAATAAAGACAACTAAATAAAACTAATTTATGAGAGAGATTAACTTGTTCTCTAAGCACTAGATAGGAATCAAAGCGTTTGGCACCGAATAGATGGATTAAAACGCTACGAATATAGAGATTAGACGGATCTCCCGTCCTCTTTTTGATTGGAAACGATCGGTGAAAGAATAAATAAGGAAGAAGAATAGAGAAAGAGTAGAATAGTCCAGGATGAACACTTGGTTTGGATTCCACGCTGACCAATAGGTCCCCTAACCAATCAAACTGTACATAAAATTGGTTGGCTGGGAGAAAACACCCTATTCTTTTCGTCTAGCCTCCTTAGCCAGACCAACTATGCCACGCTTGATTCCTCTCTCCCACTCCATCTTCCGACTGCACCCAACTTTTCCGAGGCCACTTGGCCTCCTAGAAGTGAGGGAGGAAGATGGGAAAAGGGGTCTGCTCACGCCGGCGGCCCGCCCCTCACCCCACTCTAAGGAGTGAGGAGAGGGGTGGGGTGTGCCGGCAGCAGGTGACAACGTTTTCCTTTCTCACTATAAAAAAGGTACATGATTTTCATATACGCAACGCTCTCACTGCCACCATTGTTCCACCGCAAGTATATCTTTCACAACAAAATCCATAAGCTCTCCTGCCACGTAAGCTGCAAGCCCTCTGACTTGAGGCAACCAATAATAATTCGAAACTCACTTTGTAAATAAATATTAATTGTGAGTTAGTTTGTATAACCAACGGTTCCATTGCTATCATAAGGCTGCTAACGGTTGATGGCTACGTCACTTCCTTTCTACATATCTTGCTATTATGAATCACCTTAAACTATTATGAGTTAATTCCTTTCTATGATCTCTCAAATATGAATGCCATTTTAAAAGCACGTAGATTCCTTTCTCTGAATTATATAAATCTTCCTTTTCTTCCTAATCCTTTCAAACCTATTATATTACTTATTATATGTCACGCGCCCTTGACAAATTACTACCCTCTACGAGTTGGGTAAGGGAAAACACACTGGAAATCAGCTATTAAAGGAAAAAATAAAGTTTACTTCAACTTGGCTTTAAATAACTTCCTAATCTATTTAATCAGCACGATTTATCGACCAAACAAACACATTCTATTTGCCTGCCTAACGAAGGATATAATCTTCGATTCCTTAATTGTAACCGTTAACCTTTTAAAACATACATTGAATTAGGGTCTAAAAATGACCTCAACAAGAAAAACAAATTAATCCCCAATTCTTTTATTTCAAAAATTAATATTTACGCTTTTCACTTTCATTATTTTTCTTGCACTATTTATCATTCCTTATTTCTACATTATTTATCTCCCTCTCAAAAATAGAGAATAAGTCTTACTTTTAAGCGCTTATGCTCTTATATGCGAAACATTCGGCAGTCTGTAGATATACTTCTCGCACTGTATGGGTGTATATATTACCAATTTAAAGAGAGGTAACCAGTTTAAAGCGGTGAATTGCCAATTTCATCAGTTTTAGTGGCACTTATTACCAGTTTAGCAGAATGAGAAATTATCTGATTCCAAAGATGATTCTTCAAGGGTACTCTTATGGTTAGCTGGGCCTACGAAAGATTTACCTGTAATCGAGGTAAAAAAGGACTTTGAGAAAGGATGTAGCAAAAATATACCTTTATTCAAATAAGGGCCTATTAAAGAGACAAGCGGCACGTGAAAGGTAATTTGCGGGCGACAGGCAGGTTTTCTTATTCAACGCAAAGTATTGAATTCTAGAGCGACAAGATTTAGGCCAATTAAAGGGAATTCCGTAACGCTATATTGGTAAGGACAATGACTTAATAACAATTATAATGCTTAATGTCTTAATGAAGAATCTTCTTATTGCTTGCCTATATATAGCGTTTTATCTTCTAAGGGGCATGTCTTAGACTAGTCCAAAGGACGAGCTTCCATCATCTAGCTCCTAATTTTCACCTCTAAGGCGGAGCTACCGAACATCTGTGTGTGTGATTTACTTACATATCCCAATAGTTTTATCTCTATTGTTTACCACACATCTCTGTTACATTTTCCTTTGGTCAAAGTCTGTATTTGCCCAGTTGCTTTGTAGACTCCCGTTTTCTGATAATTCTATCCCGAGACGCGAATTGTTTGTTTATTTGTTACTTCTTGTTGACTTAGGTATCTTGAACTTTTATCCTTTTCTCGCGTTCGCTCTTTTTGTATTTCCCGTGCGTTACGATTTAATAAGACCACTGCGCATCCCTTTTTGTTTAGTTTCTTGCTGGGCCTGAAATTGAGTGCCAGTAGCCTACATATTATATAACACGGCGCCCTACACTCTATTTTGGATGCCTTATTTTTTATATCTAATTCCTTATCAATTCTTCTTTCTTTCTTGCATCGCTCTATACTTATTCCTTTTCTCCACCCTTTCGCGGTTTCAAAGGCGTTTATTTTTCACAGCTTCATCCAATGGAACTTAAGTTCGTACTTTTGAGATCTATGTTCTCTGTAAGAAATTAGTCGTAGCTCAGCCAGCGACAGATGGCAACCTATAGTGGCAACATCTGACAACTCAGCCGTTCGGGCTTTCTTATTCCGGCTCCTCGGAAAGGCACATGATTGTACGAACTAGGTCGTAGAAACGGCTTTTAATAGACCATCATGAAACCATTCTAAACAGCAGAGAAGGATGAGTTGGCAGTCTTTCTTATATTTTGCCCTTTCAATAGCTTTTAATTCACATTCACTTTTTCTTCTTCATCTTTCGCCTCATTCTTAGTCATGTATGCGACAATGCTCTTATTACTCACATAGATCAGGTTTTCCAGTTAAAAATCGCACGTATATTTTGTGTACATGGTGAGTCAAATGTCATAATTTTGAATTATTTATTGTTTTTTATTTATATATTTGTTTATTATTTATAAATAAATAAATAAATAAAAAATGGCAGGTATAATTTACACATCCTGCACATCTGCCTGAAATGGAATTTATCAAGGAATCGAATCCACTTTGGGAATTTTATATAGAATATAATTCATGATTTTATAGAGTTTAATAAATTAAAAAGTCGTAAGACGAAAAAAGAAAC
>OZ018337.1:47656646-47876669 GCA_963969495.1 Ceratothoa steindachneri
ACGTCATTTCCTGTTTGAACATTCTCAAATTTCCGACTCCTGAACACGTTGGAAAAATATTTCCCAATCCTGCGAACTCGTCCCAAGCTTTTCCCCTCTCCCCCGGTGATGAGGTGTGAAAGAACCGTTCTGTCTCGCCCCTTGCTGCTAAACGATTAATCGTCTTCGCCTCCGGATTGAGATGTTTTGGAGCTTGTGACTCCTTTCTCCAAACTCCTCCTTCCCCTCCAGAATCGGGCATACAAATACTCGGGTTATTCTGTAATTCGAGGAGTCCAGCCTGCACCTCAAGGTCGTCCTTATCGTCTCGTCCCGTGAGCGTTCGTCAGACAGCAGACTTTTCAGCCGTGATTCTACCAAAGTCAATTGGTAGCTTCTGTGAGCGGCAAGCCTTTTAATTTGCACTACAGTCTTCCTTCGTTTAATCGAACCGAAGGAAATCTCCATCAATTACCTTTGAGGAAAAGAAGTTTCCTCTTTCAGTGGAATTACGAGAATTTCCACATTTCCCGTCGAACATCATCTTTGAAGTTTGGCTATCTTCATCCGAAGGTTGGTTCGGATCGTGCTCCACCTGCCTCATTCGGATCGTGCCCTACCTGCCTCATTCGGATCGTGCCCCACTTGCCTCATTGGATCGTTCCCCACTCGTCTGGTCGCAAGAAGGACCTTTCTTGAAGTCATCGACTAGTAAGACTGAAACACCCTCCATTATTAGTATTGTCAAGTTTTCCCTTTTGATTTGAGCCTAGTTACATTAATCAATTAATTCAATCTAACAATCCCTTCTCATAATAATTATCAAGAGACTGTTTCAGTTTAAATAATTCCCCTTTGCCTATTATTATTCTTATTTTGATCTATGTAAATAAAATTATGATCTGTTGTTTCATCTTTAACTAACCTTGAACGATACTCTCGGCCTATTCAAGTAAATCTCGCCAACCACTTATGCCCTTTGTTTGATTATCAAGGATTTGAAACCCAACACCTCAAGTGTGACTTCCTAGTCGGTCGTTAATCCCTGCGAACAGTTCTTCAACGGTTCGCGTTGCAGTAGGTGATTAAGTAGTGTATGGTATAGGGTAGTTGTACCACGACAATAGCCTTTAATTTCAAAATGTTTCATTATTTTAAATTTTTTCAATAAAATTACAATAAAATACGAAGGCACAGTTGAACTAAGAGAAACAAAATTCAACCTAAATTTGCATCCTTAAAATATATTGTTGGGGACGATAAAGAATTTTTAATTTTATTAAAGTTACCCATATACCATAAAAAGGAAATATTTCTTATTTTTCTTTATTTATTCGTCGAAACTAATATTTAGTCATAGGTTCGTCACGAGTAGAATATTCATAAACCCAAGTGATCATCTTATGCATGGTACAGCTTCGGGATAAATGTGTTGCGATCAATTTGGGTTTCTTAAAGAAGTTTTCGTTTTAAATCTCCGATTTTTTTTCTCTTTATTTTCGTATACGAGGGGCGGTCAATATGTTTTGCAAATCGGTAGGGAAAAACAGAGGAAAGGGGATGGCTGTTTGTGGGGGTGTTAGGACAAGTTATGACAAGTCAGGACCTGCAGCCGCACGCTTCTTCCTCGTCTATTTAAGAAGCAGTAGATGATCGCAGATCGTCAGTCACAAATTTTTCAACAATGGAGAAGGTTGAGCACCGCGCAGTGATCAAATTTTGGATTAAGGAAGGCAAGAATGCAAAAGAGATCCATGAACGCATGGTTGCAGTGTACACCGACACCGCCCCTTCCTATGCAACCATTGCTCGCTGGAATAGGGAGTTCCGCCATGGTTGTGAGTCCCTTGAAGATGACCCCCGTCCAGGACGCCCGTCAGACGTGACCAACGAGGACAATGTGGCCTGTGTGTAGAGGATAATCCACGAAAACCGATGGGTGAAGGTCGAAGAAATCGAGCGAGAACTTGGAATATTACATGGAAGTGTTATCAACATCATCCACGACAATGTGGCCATGACCAAGGTTTCTGCTCGTTGGGTTCCTAAAAACCTCACGCCCCATAATCGACTTCAACGTCGTCAAAGTCCACAAGGCCAGAGTTGCACAAGCTGCCCTGCGCGAGTGCGGATTCGAGGAGCTCAACCATATCCCTTACAGTCCAGATCTGGCCCCCAGCGACTACTTTTTATTCCGCCAGCTCAAGGCTGCACTGCGTGGACGCCGGTTTGGGGGCGATAAAGATATCCAGCTCGCCGTCCAGGAGTGAATTGAACAGCAGTCGGGAGATTTCTGGTTGTCGGGAATTCGAAGCCTCAGGGACAAGTGGCGCAAGTGCATTGAAGTCGAGGGTAGTTATATTGAAAAATAATAAAACACTTTTCCTCATATCTCGTTTCCTTATATCCGAATTGCAAAACTTATTGACTGCCCCTCGTATCTTCGTATATTTTCCTCTGCTAACAGAGGTTTTTTTTTTAATCACATGTATTTGTTTGTGGTCCCTATGTTGTGTTCAATATATCTCAAAAGAGCATTAGCTAATTTTATCCCGCTGCTGGGTATTTGTCACTCCAAGAAGCTTCTACTGACATGTTCCAGGTCCTAAGTCTCTTCCATACCCCTGCCGTTGATTGAATTTTATACCCACAATTGCAAATTTTCTGCCTCCATTTAGGTACCCAAGTCCAGTTTAGGACTTATTTTGTCCATCTTATCTAGTTTCTTCACGTGTGATGTTTTTTCGATTTTCAATTTACAACATTTTTTTATTATGTCTGTAACCTGTGTTTGTGGTCTTATACAGGTATTTTTTTTTCTCTCTAAGAATTACCAAGTTTCTGCTGCTTTTTGTGTTCGGTGTCAAAGTTCCACTACCATAAACTAAAATTGCTCACATGTACAAATTATAAGCTTTGTGTTTTAAACATGTAGATATGTCGCTTCTGAAGATGTAGCTGAGCTTTCTTATCGCTCCCAAGCTTAATTATTAGCTCATCGCCCAGCAGGCAAGACTGTACTTTTAAACCCTAACCACCCTGTGGAGCAAGAGAAAAATAGTAGTAGAGTTGTCACTCATTTCAAAGTGGATGTGACACTACTATCACACCTCGATGCAATCCATTGAACGAAATCCAGCGTAAGGTGCGACATGACTAATTGTGGGAAGTGTATATATATTTTTTCATATCTTTTCAAAAATATATTTGGGTGTCATCTTTACCTATAAGACACTCGTTCTGTTCTTGCGGCCACAATGTTGTTCGCTCATAACAAACGGTCATTCACGCATGCGTAAACTGGCGGGCGCACGATGTGAAGAGTTTACACATTATAAGTATATCATATGATATTATATGGTACTATATGTTATTAATGAAAGAATATGATATTATATGATAGGGAGAGGGCGGAACTCTCCTGAATTTGACTTCACCCCACAAATAGTAATAATAATCAGCAAGTAAAGGTATTTTTTGCCACGATATAAGAATTTCAAAGAATTTGCCTTGGTATTGATTTGCGACAGGACTTTTATCCAAGGCAACGCTGAGTACATGTGTTAGTGATAAATAAATTTAATTCTTTTCCTATCAGTTTTGCTATTATCGTATATGTTCACTGGCATTTTATTGTATCTTCTACATAATACTTCATTTTCTACCCATATTAATTATGATAATTGCCTAAAAAAAAATTTAAATGGAATTTTTTTCCTGGTGTACCCCACTCACGTAATTATAGCGCCCAGACCCTTTAAAGGTTCATAGAAAAAGAATGAGTCAGTGGAGTAGGTGGTAGGTGATCGGTAGACATAGTACGACGACATAACTTTTGGTCGTGATGGAAAGAATGTGTTAAAAAACATCTAGAACTAATGTTCCTTATTCCATTTATCCCCCTCCACCCAAAAAAAATTAATTTAGTATTTTTTTACGTTATTGAGTTATTTAAAACTTTACTGGCAAAAATTTCTTCCTTTATTTGTTAAACAAGGTTGCCAAATTTTCTCCAATTTTCCTTGTTTTAGTTTAATTACCTTTAGAAATTTATTTAATTTTTAATCACCGATATTGCAAAAATATTCGTATTAATCTTTATCTATTTTTTTATCCCTATAATTAATTTTCAAACATAACTCGTTAAGAAAAATATTATTACTTCGCAATACAGCCCAATTAAACATAGCGGCAGTCATCCAAAACTATTTTTAGGATTTATAGTCCATATAAATAATTAAATCCTAATTAACTTACCTTTATGAGAAACCTTTTGAAAACTATGACATTGCTAATTTAGGCAACTGTACATACACGTACATTTGATACCAGGGAATTTGAATGTACTTAAATTCCTAATGTTGGAAGTATCCGAATTTTTATAAAGTTTTTTTTAGAAATTATTCCTCTTTAAAAATATGAAATAGATTCACTGGCAACGAGTTTGGGTTAGTAGTATGTTATTTTAGCACGTTTTTTATGTTTGTATATATAATTTTTAAAGTATTATTCCCTTATCAGTATTATAAAAAGACTAAAAAAAGAAAAAGATGTTAATAGGCAAGTATATATTTTGATTCTCTCACAATTTGTGAACGACTCACTGTTGGGTCGTAAAGTGAGCTTAGGTACCAAACAACCATATTCAGTAGGCAAAAATACCTCCACAAGTATATAATAGTATAAAAATATTATAATGCACACATGAAAAGAACGGCGACTTATGCCCTTGCCTGGAGTCGTCAGATAGGCGCCTTAAAAAAAATCAGAATATAATTTTGATATCATTTTGGAGACGGGGACAGAAAGCGAAATGTGATTTAGCTTTCACAGTTTCCACCCACCAGGTGTAATATAGAAAACCTTGGTGCAGCTGACATCCATAGTATATGTACCCTCCAGGCCCCCAAACCGCAAATTATCCTCCCAGTCGCAAAGCTTGCAGAAAATCTGCGGCTAGATATCTTCCACGAATTTTCTCTCCCTCTTTCTTCCCTTCTTTCCTTTACAAATCCATCCTTACAAACTTTCTCCTTAAAACATCCTCATTGCTATTGCGCTTTAAATTTCTAGCAAAAAAATCAAAGTTTACAATTCTCATTTTCGAAAAAATAAGTAAACCGAATATTATGTTACAAAGCAATGGAATTTTTGGAAATAAATTTGCGGAAGTTAAATCACTTAAAGTGAAATAATCACCTCTTTCAGGACCACTGAGTGAAAATAACTGTGAATTTTCCCTTGATGTAATTTGATACAAGTCTACTCAGAGGAATACAACGAGGAGTATTTGCTTTAAAAATAGATTTCAAGGCGTTTTGATGATTTTAACTCTATTGGAGATCAATTCAATTTACTGAACCCGTTTTCATTTAATGCTGAATTGATTGATCTCAGAGCAAACAAATGCTCGGAGGAGATTCCTTTAGAATATAGACGTCATTTGGTTCCATGCCTCACTCATTAAAGACAATATAGATTGAAATAACGAAATCTATAATTTTAGTTAGCATAATATCCGATCTTTTTGTTGAGATGGACTAATTAATAAATATTAGTATCGTTGCTTTGTTTCTTAATGTGATTACATGACTCGAAAAATCTAATTTATTTCCTATTTTAACTTCCAAATATAATTATTGTTTATTTACATATTTTAGCGCTTTGCCTAGTGTAAAATTGTTTTAATTTATGATTATTGACGCATATCTTTTATTTTTTATACAGTTACGTATGTTTTTAGCGCTTTCATTACTTAAATTTGAACTATCCTTGCTAATCACTAGAGAAAATTAATTTGTTAAA
Organism: Ceratothoa steindachneri; assembly: GCA_963969495.1. Classification (NCBI taxonomy): domain Eukaryota; kingdom Metazoa; phylum Arthropoda; class Malacostraca; order Isopoda; family Cymothoidae; genus Ceratothoa; species Ceratothoa steindachneri. The sequence continues at coordinate 47,662,431 of OZ018337.1, forward strand.
ATAGCCTCATATTCAGGATCATTTTGAACTCATCGATCTGTGTACATTAATATTTTAACAGTTTATTTTTTTTATAAAGAATGCAAAGAATGCTTGTGAATTATCTCCTGACCAATAAATTTTCCTGCCTGCATTTAGCTGCATGGAGTTAGTTCCCGCTTTATCTCATGTGAAAAGTTTATTTACCCTGTTAGCCTTTATACGGTCAATAATACTGCATGCTGAAGCAGGTGTTCAATTGATAAACTCTGCCTACATTCGGCTTTTAATTATCTCGAATGATTAGAATTTTTTTAGTTTATATATCAGAACCTTTTGTAATTTTTATGGTTAATAAAATCGTGTTTCAATACAAATTAGACAAGTTTGTTATTCTCTCTTGTGAACCAAATTGTTGTAGGAAAACGCGTTTAAAATATGGTTATCCGAATTTTAACTCATCCTTCGCCAATCAACTTCTAGAAGATTTGAATCGCATACAACACTGACATTCTTATAATTTTAGTAAAATAAATATACTTATTTAATGAATAATCTTTTAAAGGGTTATTTGGCGCTCTATATACAAAGACCTAGAACTATAAAAAAACTTTATTGCTAATTTTTAACCCGAGTGCTTCATTATGTTCTCAATTTGGCACCTAAAATTTTAACTTGCCCTTTATGTAACATATAGCATCGATCCTTTCTCTTACAATATATTCATTCTTAATACAAGAGAATTTTGAACGCCAGGAGAAGGACCAAGCTTCAATTTTCTTTGCCATTTCACGGGAAACTGATATATTTTCACTTTTCATATATGACTAAAATAAATTAAAGGGTCTTTCAGATATATAAGATAATTAGAAGAATTTTGCTGAATAATAATTATTTAGGGGTATGAGGTAGGGTGTAGAATAAACGTAATAAAAAATTATTTATTTAGATATTTATATTTTCTACCATTAAGAGCACCAAAGAAAATAACGTTTAAAAAAATTGTTCTGAAAAATTTATTTAACTTAAAATTGGTTAAAAAATGTCCAACGAATTTTAAAAAGTTTTATTACTCAACGCTATCGTGTATTTTCCTATAGAATCTCATAGGTCCATGAATGGACAAAGAAAATGCGTTGCTTCGGTCGCGATTTGCATCTATTTTGTGATATTATTTTATTCAAGTTCCTCTGTTGTTTCCAAACCCTTGACAATATTTCGATTTTTCTCTTTTATTAATCCCCCAGAATTACTTTAAAAGTCTTTATTATCTTTATCAATAAGGGAGTTATCTTTAATTTTCAACACCTAATTATTGTTAAGTTCACATGCACAACTATCAAGAACCTCAGTTATATTGTTGGTTACAATTTCTTCTAAACTTGCTTCTCGTCAAATTTGTACAGTATCGTCCGTACACTTCAATTACACATCAAAGTCCTTCACTCGTGCAAACACATTCGGGCAGCAGTTTTTTTCCAAATTCCGTTCATTGCTCAACTAATTATTGTCGTCCAAGCGCAATGAATATTATCGAGTGATGCTCTTGTGCCGAATTCAATGCAATATTATTGTACGTTTTGTTCGTTGGAATGAAAAGACGAGTGAGATTCGCCTTGTAGGAGTAATTAATGCGTAATAACGTATTGTTTAAAAAATTCTGCGCGCAGTGCAAATTACGCGTACTAAAAAGCCGCCTACTACGAGATCCGCTTATGATGTGAAATTTTAAATAATGATTGTCACGATTTTTACATGCAACCGCAATTCTGTAATCGCTATTTTGTCGTAATAATATTTTGCATTAATCAAATTAAGTTTATTAAACTCTACCGATGCTCCTAGCATTGTAATATTATATATTGATATACACTCTTTAGCTGCATGTCTTTTGTTATTTTTTTAATATTACGAATAGTATCGTTATATTTATATTTTTAATCTCGTTCTCATCCTTATTATTTTCATCATTACTATTATTATCGATAATGGTTGAATAAAGGGTGTCCACATTAAGCTCTTCTCTCTGAGTTTATGCGGCTATGAATTAAGAGGTTTCCACGGCCCGTCGATACTAGGGAAGTTCGGAAGGCAGCCTTTGTATGCTTCTTCTATGAGCCGCCCAATCGTGCAATTCCCTTGCCATTTAGATGAACGCTATCAATCAGATATACATCTCTCATTTATAAAATTATCCCAAACACGAAAGAAATTCAGCTAAAAAGAGGAACAAATATCATGTAAAAATCATTTACTTTCTCTTCCTGACCTATTTCATAGCTACGTAATTTATACCGTTGCCCTTATCTACTAGGTTTTGGAGTAGTATTTTAGACTTTCTAAGAATTACTGACACGTTAGGAGTGACTTGATATTTCTATTTATCAAGGACTCTAATTCTTCTGGATTTGAAGCCATAAAAACTTTGGTATCAGCAGGGTAAGGAGACTTAATTTCCAGAAATTCTGAGTCGCTTCTGTTCCCACAACCAAATCTTGAATATCTCCTCAAGTAATGATGTTAACAGTTATGGCGTGATATGATCCCCCTGCTTGACTCATTTATTTATATTTTTCTAAGTAATGATCGAATCGAGCTTAATTAAGATGATAAATAGCTGTATATGTGAGAGTATGTTAGTGGAAGGTTTGTTAATGCCTTGCTACTATAGTGCTTTTTAAAATTGAATCGGTGTTTACTGAGTCAAACTGTTTTTCAAAGATACGAGTGAGATTTAGAGCGGTATTTCCTATTCATTTGTTCCTTATAGTTATGGTTAAACATCCTACAGTTGATCATAAATACTATAATTACTTCTGAAGCCTGCCTCATCCGGTAGATATTTGCAGTTGAGTGTTCGTGTCAGTTTGATGGTTATAAATTTTTAAGTAATTCATATTTTGAAGAAAAGATCATGATAGACTTGAAGTTATTTAACTCTTTCTTGTGTCCCTTTTTAAAAAAGCACAAATAAAGCGTAGGATTATGATATTAGAATCTTCTTTCCAATAAAACATTTTGTAAACAGTCTATGTAGAAAAGCAACACTACATTCAATCTTAGATTGAAGAATAATTCGTTGTTTTTACACCTTAACTTAAATATGCGATTGTTTGATCCTAATTCTTCTCAAAGCAATTTTAAAATAATTAATAATTAGATGCATCTAATATTGATAGCACAGTATTGTTGATAAATAAAGTTTAAGTAAATTTTCTGTAAAGGTTGTGCAAATTTTTCATCACATCTTGCAGTATAGTTCAGTAACTTAACATAGTTTCTACGATTTAACGAGGATTTCTATTCATTATCTGCTGTAAAAGAAAGTTTTTGTTTAATCAAGAAACAAGTAGCACAAATCAATTTTTTAATACATCTCTGTTTTCTTTGACTCGTGTAGATCCGAATGTTTTCAATGCTATTTGGCTTTCATAATGTGGTGCTGATCGTTCGTGTTTACTTAAAGCATTGGGCAAATTATTTAAATCACAATATCCTTCTTTTACCCACACACTTTCACTAGATACATAAAATATCCAGCATGGTAAACAAAAGAGCTTTTTTGTTGTACTACAGCCCCACAACCACTCTTTCTTGCTGTACAAGCAGTTTGAAATGTTTTAATAATTTTCGTCCCTTTCTGTTGTTGTAGGTCTTTAAGTTCTGGGTTTTGGTCTACCATTTTTTATAATTTGGCTCTTTTTTCATAAGTTGGTTTTGAAAATGTCTTAATATATTCACTATACATTGCTGGAAAGGGAAAAAATGTAAGCAAATGGAAATGAGCTAGCACTGAAAAAAAAACACAAGAGAAAATAAGCGAAACACAGTCGCGCGCAACCTTACTACACAGAAAATGCAGCACACTGACGACACAACTACTATGCGTAGCTAACATACTGAGATTGAAAGGAAGGGGCGAATTATGGCTTATTGCCTACTTAATCTACAAAGAAATATAATATTTTGCATTTTATACATAATAATAAGAGAAACCTCCATAGTAACGTTGAAGTAGGTGCATAATTTGCTACAGAAAAAAAATGTAGCTACTAATGTATTTTATTCTTGATAGGCACTGCCTATATTACCTAACTAGACGGCACATCGTTGGTATGCCCCAACATGTCTTGTTGCACCAAGTATGCATACGGTCACAACAGGTCATGTTGTACTAGGTAGGCATACGTTGGCAATAGGTAATGTTGCTGATGTTGCTCCATTTATGCATACGGTCATAACAGGTCTTGTTGCACCAAGTATGCATACGGTCATAACAGGTCTTGTTGCACCAGGTATGCATACGGTCATAACAGATCTTGTTGATCCAGTTATGCATACGGTCATAACAGGTCTTGTTGCACCAGGTATGCATACGGTAATAACTTGTCCTGTTGTTCCAGTATACATAGGGTCACAAAAGATCGTGTTTCACTAGATATGTGATAGAGAGAGAAAGAGCGTGTGAGGAAGACAGCGAGTCGCGCAGATAAAGAGAAAAGGAGTATCTCACGGACGAAGAACATTCCATCGGAACTTTTCAGGAAACTTCCGGAGCGCTATCGAAGTCATACTGGAGCCGGGTCACCATTTAGCGATATGGTGCTAAAACCATCACCGCTGTGTCTTTGAGACAGAACCAGGATCGCTTCCGGTTGAGTCGTTTATATTTTCCAGCCCGGGAATGATCAAAAGAGTATTCTCAGAATATTCGGGACGCTTTCACGTAAACAACAGTCACGCAGTACTCTTACAGTACTCACGCAGCATCTTGAGAGGTCATTGGAATCATCCAAAGACTACGCGCAATTCTCGAGCGACACCCGGTACCCTTAGGGCTCGCAGACAGAAACCATTATTCGGAACGACGGAGGTGAAGGACGAAGGACTCAGTCAAGAATAACGCGCTTAACTCCGCTCTTCGAGAAGAATACTCCCCTTCACAACTGCTCGAGGTCTCCTCGAGTAGGGGCGTGATGCTCTTCGACCGCAAGGCTCGATCGTAGTCTCTTCCGATCCCTCTCGGGTAATTACACTAGTCAACACACATTTTTCATCAAAAACCTTAATATACTTTTCTAAATGCATTTTCCTTGTTGAATCTGAATCTGCCTTCGGATTTGCTCTAGCACGTGCCGTTTTTAAGATTTGCCAGCCAAAAATTCAAAATGGCTGCCTGCGATTATAAAATGTAGTATATTACTGGTATTGCTCTATTGCATGCATCATTATTGTACTGCTAAGATGAGCAAACTAGATGCTTCGTGAGTTCTTGCTGGTTAAAGGTGTATAGAGAAGAATTCATTTACATTTGTAACCCACATGCATATTTTGCCCAATTATTTATAATTCTGTTTTATGTTTTCAGGTTCCTCATGTGGGGTGCATCTTCTAAGCTGCTTCTTCTGCGTTGATCATAAGAGGCTTCCAAATATTTCCACAAAGCAGTAACAATGCCTCGAGAGTGTAAAAATCGTCCTTATAAATTCTGCTATGTGGGCATTTTACAATAAAATCTCAGTAGCGTACTATCATAAATGATATAAAGAAAATGTACAAACTCCACTTCGGTTGCCCTCTGGGTGACCAAGATAAAGCATGGGCACTATACCAAATTTGTACTTCCTGCTCTAATGGATTACGTGACTGGATTAACAAAAAGAAAGCTTCAATGCCCTTCGAAGATTGCTATTTCTGCAGTGTGACCAAAAATGGGTTTTCTGCAAAGAACAAGCACCAAGTTGTTTATCTAACCATGGTTTCGGCATACAGACCCATTCCACATGATTTAGCTTTACCAATTCAAGTTCCACCTGATGATGTCCTCGTACCTGATGATACCAGTGATGATTGCAGTACTGAAGGTGCATGCACATTAGATGTTGATGTTTAATATGAAAATGCTAACTCTGAGCCAAAGTTATTTACTCAGGAAGATTTGAATGTTCTTGTAAAAGATCTGTCACTGTCAAAGGAGAAAGCAGAGCCTCTAGCATCTCGACTACAGGAAAATTCTTACTCGAGAAAAATGTGCATGGAGTTAGTTACTTTAGAAAGCGTAATCGTAATTTACCTTCATTCTTCACAGTTAATGGACCTCTCTGCTACCATCATGATACAAATGGATTGTTCCAAGCCTTGTCACAGACTATGAGGTGTCTGACTGGCGCCTCTTTATTGATGCTTCTAAAACAAGTCTGAAAGCTGTCCTCTTGCACAATGGCAATGTTAAGTCTTCCATTCATATTGGCCATTCTGTCTACCTTAAGGATACATATGACAATATGGATATTCTTCTTAAAGCCATAACTACCAAGCCCCCTCAGTGGTACATCTGTGGTGATCTAAAAGTCATAGGCATGCTAATAGGCATGCAAGGAGGATTAACGAAGTACTGTTGCTTCCTCTGCCCGTGGGATAACCATGCCACTGCAAAAGATTACGATAAGCGTGACTGGCCACTTCGATCTACATATGAGCCTGGAATAAGCAGTGTTCAGTCTGTCCCCCTGGTAGAGCCTCAGAAAATATATCTGCCGCCTCTTCATTTGAAATTAGGTCTAATAAAAAACTTCGTGAAATCAATGGCTAAGGACAATTCTCAGGGATTCCAATATATGTACAAAATGTTTCCACAACTGAGCGCGGCAAAACTAAAAGATGGCATATTTGTGGGACTACAAATCAGGGAGGTTTTAGCAGACCCGGACTTCGAGAAGACCCTCACTCCTCTTGAACTAAATGCATCGCTAGCCTTCAAGTGGCTATGTGCAAACTTTCTGGGCATCAACAAGTCACCTGCATACAGAGATGGCGTGGAAAACCTTCTTCAATCTATAAATAAATGGGATGCCGTATGTCACTTAAAATCTATTTTCTACTTTCGCACTTAGATTTTTTCCCAGAAAATCTTGGAGCCGTAAGTGACGAGCAAGGTGAACGTTTCCACCAGGATATCAAGACCATGGAAACTCGCTATCAAGGATTTTGGAATGAGAGCATGATGGGAGATCATTGTTGGATGTTGTATCGTGGGAATCCTGAGAAAAAATTCAAACGCAAATCCCATCCACAACGTTTATGAATTCGAGTTTTGACTTATTAGCCCTTCAATCATTGTTTACCATTCTTATACATGCAATATAAGGACTATTAACTTTATGATGCTTGTGGAATAAACAAAACATGGCTATTTATTTTTATCATACGTTTACCCCTAAATAGAATGATAAATATTAAAGTTTCCATATGTTAAATGCATCATTTTGTTTTAGTTCAACTTCTCAATGTACATGGAGGTATAGAGAAGGCTTTTTTTCTAGCAATGGAGCTATGCAACCATATATCACCAGTTTCAGCAAAGAAATCAGAGTAAAACGCTACATTCTATCAGCAACGGCGATCATGTTGCATTTTCAAATATCTCAAAAACCTGATGTGCTAAAGAAAAACTAAAGTTAGATTTGCAATCAGCGAGAAAATTACCATGGGAAAAGTTTGCTCAGGTTTCTGATGATTAAAAGAAGTTAAAATTTGTTGGCCAGTGTTATTGTGTCTCATACGGCTCAGATAATATCATAATTTGTAAATTCATTTCAATCTTCATTTTCTGGATGATTAACGTACTAGTTAAAGTGTATCATTATTGTTAATCTCATTTGTTGTTTGTATAGGATTAAGTTTATTTTTGTTTCACTTGTTTATATCCTATAACCACCCGAATCCTTTTGAATAGTATGTATCCAAGTCGGCCAATATTAGAATTTGCACTCGCTTTTATCTTTAATTCCCACCTACTTCAAAAAGGAGACAGTTCCATATTTGTTTTTCACCTTCCCCCCCTCCCTCCCCCGCCACATCTAGGGAGGGCAGCAAAGATCATGTCGGACTATCTTCTCCTACGACAATATGCATACAGTAAAAACAGTTCAGATTGCACAAGTACACATACAGTCAAATCAAGTCTTGTTGCACCAGGTATGTATACGGTCACAAGAGGTCATGTTGCACTAGGTACGCATACCTGCACAACGGATCCATTTGCACAGGGTATGCATACTGCCACAAAAGGTCACGTTGCACCAGGTACGCATACGGTCAAAACAGGTCCTCTTGCAACAAATACGCTTACAGTAGTAACAAGTCCTGTTGTGCCAGGTACGCATAACTTCACAACAGGTCCTATTGTACCAAGTATTCATACGGTCACAACGGGTCCTATTGTACCAGGTACGCATACTGTCACAACTACTTGTTCCAACCAGGGAATGGAACAAGTGCGTGGAAGTCCCACTTAAATCGTTGAACTGCCTCCTACTCTCTACGTGGGTAAGAAAGCACCGAACGTGGCTTTCCTACATTTTGTGAGGGTGGTCTTTATCACCTACCCAAACGACCGCTGGCCGGTGTTCCCGTTTTTTTTTCCTTTTTGGAATTAGGAGATTGCCAACACCCAAATCTCAGCCTAGCCAAGACACGTGGTTCGAGAGAAGGTCCCAATTCTTCTATGAGTTGACAACCACATAGCAAATGCAGATCTTACCTGCGTCACTACATAAACTCAACACAACGCTGTCTCACGTAGCCACCACGCCATCTCAAGCAACCACCCCCTCTCAATAACTCCCCTCCCAAATATAATTTGTTCGTGAGTGCTGCGTAATTCCCCAAATTAACGGCGAAGATTGTCTCGGCTGAAATATCAAGTTAAGAGCATTTTCTCGTTCTTTTGCAGCCACGGAGAGACGGCGTGGTTCATCATCAAATTTTTCAAATCGTTATTCAACCATCAACTAACCCATGAAAGGAGAAAATATACCTTTTCAAGACCTTACTCAAACCCTTCGGTTGATACTTCCTTTTTCTCTTCTCACTTCTCATCTTACCAAATACGTTGGTTCCGCCTTTCACGCAAAGGAATCTGAGCTAACATGACTACTGCTTCATATTTACGTTTCAGGTGCAGAAAACGAGAAAAATTAGGCATATGAAAACGCAGATTTAAGAGATAACACCATCCCTTTCTTAGATATTTTAATCCACCGAGCAGACAGAGGTTTCAAATATGAAATTTATAGAAAACCTATAGCCATTGACTCATACATCCATTTCTATTCCGATCACCATATGAATATCAAAAAGAGTGTTTTCTCTTCCATGTTTCTCCGTGCCCTTAAAATTGTTTCACCCGAATATTTGGAAAAAGAGGTTAATAGGATATATAAGTTTAAATATGTGTTACCCTTTCTACGTACTTAAAAGTTGTTATAATTCTGATAAGCGTTCATTTTATCAACCTAATCGTAACATCCCTAAATTTCATGCCAAAAATTTATTAGTTTTACCTTTTAACCAAAGTTTCATCAATGTACCCCGTTAAAAAACTTGTAAGAAATATTAACAAAATATATATATATATATATATATATATATATATATATATATATATATATATATATATATATATATATAGTACATATATATATATATATAATATATATATATATATATATATATATATATATATATATATATATATATATATATATATATATATATATATATATATACATATATATATATATATATATATTATATATATATATATATATATATATATATATATATATATATATATATATATATATATATATATATATATATATATATATATATATATATATATATATATATACTATCGAAGTCCACAGTTGTGGCAGCGTTATAAATTTTAACTTATATTTTGTTAATATTTCTTACAAGTTTTTTAACGGGGTCTTCTAGGCGAGAAAAAACATCCGCGAATGACATTCTATATTCCTAGACGTCTTTCGACCATTTTAGGTCATCTTTAGGGAATGAACAGAAATGGAATTATTCAATGTAGCAATTTTTTAATAATTCCATTTCTGTTCATTCCTTGAAGATGACCTAACACGGTCGAAAGACGTCTAGGAATAAACAATGCCATTCGCGGATGTTTTTCCTCACCTAGAAGACCCCGTTAGAAAACTTGTAAAAAATATTAACAAAATACAAGTTAAAATTAATAACGCTGCCACAACTGTCAACTTCAATAGTACATGCATACAACAGTGCCTTTTACCTAATTGTATATATATATATATATATATATATATATATATATAAAGCAAAATATATATTCAGTTTTTCTGCCTCTTTCAACACTACTTTCAATTATCAATATATTGATGATTGAAATTAGTGTTGAATTGAAAGAGGCAGAAAAACTCAATATATATTTTGCTGCAATGTATATTTATTGCTAATTGTGATCTGTCTTAATGAAACACCCTTAATATATATATATATATATATATATATATATATATATATATATATATATATATATATATATATATATATATATATATATATATATATATATATATATATATATATATATATATATATATATATATATATATCCAAAGATGTTCAGCAACGTACATGTAAACACAGTATTTTAGACCGATATATTGCAACTGGGCAACCATCCATTTCTCTAGAAAGAAATTTCAAGAAGCCTTTTGTAAGAGATGGCGTTTACTTTAACAGAAAACCCGAATGCAAATGTTCCTGCGCATCTTCACCCACCTAATTTTTAGATAATTGACCAATAATGTTCAAGTCAATAAGTCAATGTGGCTAGATAAGTGTTATATATATATATATATATATATATATATATATATATATATATATATATATATATATATATATGAATGCAAATGTCCCGCAGGAAAAAATGAAATGGTGTTTCCAAGTACTTTCGAACTTTATTAAGTTCCTTGATAAGGAACTTATTAAAGTTCGAAAGTACTTGGAAACACCATTTCATTTTTTCCTGCGGGACATTGCATTCATTTGCTACCCTCACATGATACTTTGTGAGTTTTTCATATATATATATATATATATATATATATATATATATATATATATATATATATATATATATATTATATATATATATATATATATATATATATATATATATATATATATATATATATATATATATATATATATATATATATATATATATATTGTCAAGAACCGCATCGGCGAAGTATATATATTAATGCTAACACGACGAATTAGAACATTTATTCCATTTGGACGTTTCCTCCAACATCTGTGTACATCTTTGGCAATTCTGGTAAACTTACACATAAATAAAATTATTTGCTGACACACTAAATTATAATAGTCACTTACAAAGAATACACTCTGCCTAAAACTTTAAGAACATCTATTCAAGTTATAAAAGAGAGAAAAACTATATACATATATCTTAACAAATAAAGGCAAAGAAACGAATAAAAATTCTCTTTTCAGTTTGGTATCACTGAATTAAAAGGTAGTCAGACTTACGACTATGGCAGTGCTAAGTAATTGGAGCTTAAATAACTGTCTGAGGTGTTGTTTTGTTGTATAATTAAGAAAATTTGTTGGTCATTTATTGTGTAATCAATAAGACTACTGTTGGTGATTAAGTTTTGTAGAAAGCTTTTGGATATGTGCAGACTCCAAACTATTTATCTATCTATCTATCTATCTATCTATCTCTCTATCTCTCTGAAATACATGTTACAAGATAAAGTGTGATTTCATATCGAAGAATATTCTATTTTTGCTCGAGGCTTATTTGTGCATTTGGAGAAGTTTGCTGATCATCAATTGGAGCTGAAGAGTTATTTTACTCAGATAGTCTGCGAGAGCTTTCCTTTATGATTGAAAGGTGATCTAATAGTTAAAGTTTTAATAGGAATAAGACGATAATTTCATTGAGACAATTACTTAAATAGTATTGATGCAAGACCCTTAGCAATTTGCTTGTCCTGTGGCCAATATAATCTATCACTTAAGGTTTTCTTATTTTATCTTCTGTGGAATTTTTCTCAAAATATTGTCATTTTGTTAAGAATTTGTGATGGAAATAAATTAAATTAACCAAATATTTTCGGATACATGAGGTCCAGATGGGATAAAGACCAGTTTGAAGAAATCTTATTATCTCAAAAATGTCTACATGGAGGAGATAAAAACTTAAATTTTCAGAAAGTATAACTAAAGAAATTTGTTCCAAGTTTTGTTGTCGTTGGTTTGCTGTTTACTGACGTTGACAATTGATTGTTGTTGCGGGTAATTTGTAGATCCAGAAATTATCATTTTCCATTGAACTCGCGTTCAACCGTGAATTTGAAATTTCTATGTTGACTGTTTAAATAATTTGCAAATGTTGTAGCATGGCATTCCTCCTTGGATAAAAGGAAATAATCATCAACACATCGTTTATACAAAAATGGGTCTATATATAATATATGTAGTTAATAACCCAATGAAATGAAAACTAGTATCACAAACGGGTAAAACTCTGAGGAATATATTAGGTGAACCATTAAAACCTTAAGAAAGAAAATGGAGTTTTAGAGATGTTGAAAATAGGATGGTGACTTAGTTCATGAGCGTCGTAGATCTGCAAGCCAAAGGGCACTTGGCGCAAGTTCGAGTCAAACCCTTTTATTCACCTTCATAAAGCGGGCAAAATAGTTTTCATATTTTGTCACTTTCTAAAAATCCCCTTTTCATTGTTAAGCTTTTAAGGGTCCATGTAATATATTCCTCACATTTTTACCGGGTTGTGATATCAGTTTTCCGTTTTTTGGCTATTAACTACCATCATTATATATCATGTTTCACGTGATTTTTTCGTAATATATATATATATATTATACATATATATTTCTCACACACGTGATATCACGATCTCACGCCAATACAGAGACGCGACGACGCAATTTTCTCCAACCCATAATTAATTATATGGAAAAATTGAATGGGTCGTGTTAAAGAACAAAAGACTTCCTTTAAAATGCGCTGAAATTTTCTTTTGTGAGAACTCGTCTCAGAAATTTTATATTAAAAATATGTTAACACCACAATTACTACTTTTGATCTTCATGTTTTTCTTCTCCTTGTTCTTCTTGTAAATGTTCTCTAAGGTTGTGTTAAGGTCACTTCTTTAGATACTCCTCGTCTACAGTTGTTGGACAGTTGTCTTTTGTCATTTCGATGAGTTCTTCTCGCGAAATAAATTTAAGGCTAATCCATAGCGTTTTGTTTACCTCCAAAATTATATCAGTTACGTATAAAATTCAATATGGTTCTGGTGGTAGGCCTTCGCCTCTTTCTTTACGACCGTCTTCTCACCTATTTATTGGCCGGCGGCTAATATTGCAGGCGACTCGCCAACCAGCTTTCGTCCGTTCTTTTTTGGACGGAGTCTGGTCCCCTTCTCCTTCTTGGCTCTGATTTAGCATATATCTATTAAGACACATCCACATTATTACCCTCTTCTGCTTCTTCTTCTTCTTTTCCCCAACTTTATCTTCTTTATTTTTTTTTCCACAGCTGCAAGTGGGGGTGTCAGGTGATACCTAGAAGTTTGTGTGCCCTCCTTGCCCCAATGCTTACATCAATATTTGCTGCTATATATTCTTCAAACATTTTCACTCCCCCTAATTTTAGCATTTCCTGTACATAGATCTCCTTACAAACTTTCTACGTGCTACGACCTCGTGGCTATTGCGTTTTTACTTCGAGAGGAAAAAGATTCTTCATATATCTTGGTCAGTCTGTTTTATACTCCACTCCACTTCACTTCATTCCACTGACCGATATCGTCCACTCACGATTCGAATTTGGTCATTTTCAAGGAGAGCGTCGTTTGATATTTTAGTCATATTTTTGGTCAGATTTTAGCCGTTTTCATGATTTATTTAGGTTATTTTTTAGGTTAAGTTGTTTATATAACTTTATTATAATGACTTAAGTTGAAACGAAGCTAAAAACGACTAAAATCGAGCCAAAAACTTGGCTAAAATATTGTGCTCTGCTCCACTTGAAAATTACCTCGATTTTTAAAGACGGTTCGATCAATGCCTAACTTGTTTATGTCGCTCGACTTCGACCCATAAGATTCTTTATAATGCAATGCGATTTCTACCATTTATTATTTTCTTCTCCACACGAGAAAGTCTTATCCGTTACAACCTACATTTTGGTTCATCATCTTGTTTCCTATTACATTTAACCCCTCAACAGTTTTTTTTTCTTAATTACCCAGTGAAGTATCTTCGGCTTAGAGACAGAGATCCAACGTTCACCGATCCCTTCCTTCATGATGTTGAGGGAATTCCCTTCGCTTTCTTGGATCCAAGTTTATATACTTTTTAACATGTTTTGGGGGCCCAATATCTTTTTGTCACGTGTTCATGTGTATATATGTAGTGTAATTTCCTTCAAATTAACTAGATTTTTCAAGAAAATGGGACGGAAAGTGAAGAATTATTCTACACTACTAATCTAAGGCGAGGCCTGAAGTCATTCAAGCGAATCTTTGAAGCAATAAGCAAGTAACTAGTTTCCGAAGGAGTGGTTCCCTTTTTAATTAATTTTCAATCGCGAGGTTTTTAATGTAAGGAAGACTGTAACTTAGCATTACAATGAATAACCACATTCACACTATATTAGCCTTCCCCTCCCCCTTGGACTACGCTCTTCTGGTACTCACTGTATACTACCCGCATATAATTCCTGCGTACATTGCAGTTTTTCTCAGAAAACAATATTATGATGAAAACAGTGGTGTATCTTTTAAAATACCTCGCAGTGTAATCTTCGTGTTAGACAAAGAAAATTGTGAGACATAAACTGGATAATTGGCTAACGTAAATTCATTACATGGGTCACTAACGAAATTAAGAATCCCATTAGAGATATTCTGATAAAGTTTGGAAAAGAAGTGATACGAGGTTAATTAGAGAAAGATATATTTAAGTGTGTAAAGGAATAAAGAAAAGTAATAAAACGAGCGAAAATGGAATGTGAAGAGGAGCTGAGCAAGAAATTCGAAATATGTATCAAAAAAAGGTTTCTAGTGTCTTGGAATTTAGGGAAATCTTGCTAAGAGAGAGAGAGAGGGCTCACGAATGCCTCAATCTCTTTAGCTATGACCTTACACGAATAAATTAAAAGACTCTTTAGTGTCGTTAGTCTGGTTTATTGTACCATATTACTAGATAGCCACGATTTTATGGAAGATTCCATTTTTTTAAAGATATCGCTATTAGTTAAAGCGATATAGAATTATTCTCTTTATAAAAAATGAAACTATTGAAAGCACATGTACTGATCATATTTCGTTTTCACAACTTATAGAATTAAGGATTGATTCATGAAACCTATTTGAAAAATACGTATTTATTTAGCTATAAATGAAATAATAGTCACAAGGAAATAAATAATTCCGATCTTAAAGAAAGGAATAAGAAGAGATTCTACTAACTACAGTCCCATTTGCTTGACCTCAATTGCGGACAAGGATTATGGTTTACTATTGAAGGCTTGATAGTGAATGATTTAATTTCAAATAAATTATTAAAAAAGATAAAGCAAGGTTGCCTTCCGCAACGATTGGTTAGGTAAACTTGCTTGAAATTTCCACAAAATAATTGCTATTTAGGATGAGCAGGAACTTTAGAAACATGTTAGTCTAGACGATGAGAGATCTGATATATTATTATCCAAATGAGAATTTTACTACAACTCCAATCACTTAGGATAAACTCAAATTTCCTACTAGTACTTGGTGGAGTTCCGCTAGATCGATGCTTGGGCCCACTACGTATCAGGAGAAATATCAATGACCTAGATTGAGATTTTCTGCTCATGATCTTGAATATTTTGGAAACATTAGGAAAGGAAATAGAAATATCTATTATTGATGAAATGGATGTAAAATGACACATTATTAAATTTCTAGTTAACCGAGGTAAAATTCCGCCTCTAAGTTCCAAAACATAAAGGTGGATTATTTAATGGATGGTCAAAGACAGGACTCGGCTAATAGTGAGAAGGGGGTGCGTGTTCATCTCAAACAATCTCTAAACCATTGTATAAAAGCATCCAAGGAAGTTGATGAAATGCTTTTGTATATTTCTCATCTAATTCATGGGTTCTCAAAGTATAGGTCACGGACCCCAAATGAGATTGCAATATATCCTTTAGAAACTTAATTTATAAAGATTCATTTAATAAAAGAAATATAAAATTAACAGAATCTATTTGTTAACCGTGTAATTTTCATTTTATTTTGATAAAAACAATCCTATACAGGAAATATTTCTTTACCATCGGCCTCCCGAAAAAAATCACTGACAAAATGAGATCGCAAAGGGAAAAAAGTTTCTGAAGCCATACTCTAGATTTTCTCGTTAAGGAATCGTCCATCGTTGTGGAATGGAGATCGATCTTTCGAAATGGTTGGCCTTCTATTCATAAGCAGTGGATTTTATTTATAGTAACATTACTTTTCACATATTTTCACTTCTAGCATCACTATTTCATAAACGAAACTATTTCGATATTTAGGGTTGAATTTCTTGGTTTTGTTTTATTTTTTTCATCCATTCACTAGAAATAAGTGATACAGATTTTTCACTCATCTTAAAAGGTATTGCAATTTTAGAGACTCCAAAGTAGAGCGACTGTTAATATCTGTCCTCAGGCTTAGACCTTATAAACAAAGGAGAGAAAAAGACCTTTAAGGTGTCAAGTCATAGAAGGTTCATTTATACTTTTTTTTACCGTTTATCTAGCAAATGCCACCAAGGGTACAAGTAGCCGTAATTATCTTATAGCCTAATTGCTAGTCTAAATAAAAAAACAACAACTTACCTAAAAAACAAAGGCAACAAACAACAATTACAAACAAAACGAGAAGCAAAAAAAAAGAAAAAAAAAGAACGAAACACGCTCGGGCATAGGGGGGACCAACATCAAAGAGAATGAAATTAAATGGACGAGGCCTGCCTCTTCCAAAATGTAAAATTGCATTGATGGTCTAAAATGCTCAAAAGATTCAGCGTCATAAACTATTAAATGCGTCGACGCCAACCGAGTTGAATGTGACTTCTCATTTAACCAAAGTTTTTCCAAATCGAAGGTGGTAAGTAACCAGATAAAGTCCCGGTTCTGGTTGACTTCCCGGCTTCTTCCCCTCACTAACTTTTCGTGGTTAAGAGCCATTAATGTCATAAAAACAAAGCTATTAAGTGAGACTCGAGAGCAAGCATTTGTAAGAACGGCTTCAACCTTGTAAACAAACAACTTGATTAAATGATAGCAAGTTTCACAAATAAAATCACGCAAAACTTTGGAAAAATTCGAACTACTTGAAATTAAATTGGAAAATATGTTCAAAAATAGCTTGTAGAAATATTTAACTTCTATAAATTATACTGAAGAAAATGATTTTTAACCATTTTAAATTTAAAAGCGAGACTGTAACATGTTAAATAAAGCAAGACTTGAGTGCAACATGGTAGATGGGGAAACCATAACTTTGCGGTACAGGAAGCAAACCATGAATGCAACATGATATATGTGTTAAACCAGTGACTGAAATATAGTATAAGGGGAAACCACGACTGTAACATGGTACATGGAGCAAACCATGACTATAATATGGTACAAGGGGGCAAATCGTGATTATAACGTGGTACATAGCTCAAACCATGACTGTAACATAGTACCTGGAACAAACCATAACTGTATGTAATATGATACATGGGTCAAACCATGAGAGTAACACGGTACATAGGGCAAATCGATATTGTTTTATGGTACATGACGAAAAATATTACGCCAACATGGTACATGACGAAAACTATTATGGCAACATGGTACATGACGAAAACTATTAACGCAACATGGTACATATCGTATATCATGAATGTGATATGGTACATGGGGCAAACCTCCTGACTGTAACATTGTACATAGAGCAAATCATGACTATATCATGGCACATGGTGCAAATCATGACTATATCATGGTACTTGGGATAACCATGACTGTAACATGGTACATATGACAAACCTTGACTGTAACATGATACATGGGACTGTCGTAGAATGCCCCCCCCCCTTTTTGTTCTAAGAGTGCTAAGTGTCAGATATATTGATATTATAATAATATCTTAAAGAACAGAGCCGTTCCGAAACACGTAAGGATATAGAGAAACGCCCAATAATTCCCCAAATAAACTTATATTTTACCTTTATCAATTGAATACACAACATTTAAACATTAACTACAGCAATATGCTGAATAATATTATAAATAAAAATTAATTCAATTAGTTTGACCGTCTAAAATTGGTTAATTTCTCTACACACAACAATATATAAGATTTAGGATTACGGACTCTACCGGAGTTTAAATGCCTCAGGAATGTTATTGACTAACGACGTGTGCCGTCTGGCCAGATGTAGATGGGTGAGATCACGGATGTCCTTTTGGCGAGGGTAGCAGCTGGAAGGTCCACTCGGTATTCCGGGGGGGGGGGGGGTTCTTCAAGGACGAGAACAATTACAGTGCTTTATGCGGCACCAAGGTAGTCGTGGTCTCTCTGGCGAGAAGGAGTCGAACTTGGTTCTTAAATCAAGTTAACTTGGAGTGCGGTGTGACCACTGAGTAACGAGCTCGAGGGGGAGCTTTTCTCCTTCGTTACTTGATTTCTCATGGACGAGGACTGAACTCGGAGAGGGTCTTCTTCAAGGGCAAGGATCGATGCGGGGAAGGGGGTTCTCTGACGAGAATAATTTACTTAAAGTTCGGTTTGGTAACCAGGAACTAGCTCGAGGATGAGCTTCTTCTTAGTTCCAGTCTTCTTCAAGGGCGAGTATAACGGAGGGGGATTTCTCTGACGAGAACAAGTTAAACTTGGTTCCTCAACCAAGTTAATTTATGAGTTCGGTGTGGCCACCAAGTAACGGGCTCGAGGGGGAACCTTTTTCTTCTTTCTTTAATTCCTCAAGGACGAGGAATACCCCTGGTGTTTAAGATGTACCAGGATATGAGGAGTTTCTCTGACGAGAGTAAGTTGAACTTGGTTCCTCAACCAAGTTAACTTATGAGTTCGGTGCGGCCACCGAGTAACTGACTCGAGGGGGAGCCTTTTCCTTCTTCTTTTCTTAATTCCTCAAGGACGAGGAATACCTCTGGTGTTTAAGGTGTACAAGGATATGAGGAGTCTCTCTGGCGAGAGTAAGTTGAACTTAACAAAGTTAACTTAGCGTTCGGTTTGATAACCATGGAGTAGCTCGAGGATGAGCTTCTTCTCAGCCCCTTAAGGTAGGTAGCCCTGCCTCTCTTGCAGGGTGCTTCTTGGTCTGGCGAGCCAAGTACACTACCAATCCAGTCTAGGTAGCTCGGTTTTAATCGAGGACTTCGTCACCTGAAGTCTGACGTATACTATGTACCTCGATTTTCCTCAGTGTTCCTCATTTATACCTTGTCACCCCATTGGGGGAGTGGTAAGGGGGGGAGGGGCTTGAGGACGGCCCCAGGAGAGTTCTTATGCCCAACGGTTTTCCCCACCAAGTCTTACATCGGCTCCTCGTTAGCCTTCGAGCTTGGGAGAAACACGTCTCCAATTTCTTATTTGACGTGAAATTGAATCTCACTCTCCTGGGGAAGATCTTGCATTTTGACTTTTAGGGTCTTTTATGGCGCCGAAAGGTGCGACGCTGCGGTTACGCACTTGACCTACCGATGCCTGGGGCGAATGTCTTGTGACTGCACCACGAGTGAACGGGGGGGGGGGGGAATTGACGATTTCCCTACACACCTCCCATCGAAGAACTTAATGGGGGGGGGGGGGGCTGGAACTCAAAACAACTTACTCAACCTAGTCGAGATTAGCAAAGTTGTATTTCTTTGAGCCCTCTCTTACATTAAGTTTCCTTACACATGAGCGCCCTCGTGCGCATTTAGACAGGCAATGTGTCGAACTAGACCTACTCGCAATACAATTTTACATGAAAATAACAAAACCTTAATTCGTCGATCATTCGCAACAAAACAAAAGGAAAAAAAAGAAGCTACTTCCTTACCTTTCTAAGCTTTTGACAACTTAAATCCTACCGATAAATATTAACACGAACAACAAATGAAAACATGGTTTCACGCTCATTAGGTACTGAAATAACCCTCAATGGCATTTCGTCTCCGCCTATAGAGCAGCTGTACTTTATCGGCCCCTTTGATGTAGCTAATACTAAAATGGTGCTCTAATACCAATACTTTACCGCGCCTGAATCGGCCGTTCGGGTTATTGAGTCTACCCCAGTATGTTACTAAATGGTAGCGGTATTTCAACCTACTCGAATTACCCTTCTTATGGTACTTGACTACCTTTAAACTGAACATTATGGCTAGAGCGGCCTGTTGTAGCGGGGCATAATTAATGGGAGCGTGGGTCCCATAGCTCTCCTTTAACCAGGTAAACGGGAAGATCGTGTCTGGGTTCGATCTTTGGGGATCGATAAAACTTTTCCCTGCGAGGTCGTTAATGGGCGTTGTGCTCACTACGACTTGTCGTATTAGCGGTAACTCCGTGGACGTTCCGTTCGGGGAGGAGACTACTAGGGGTAGGGGATACTCATCCGCGTCTACCATTTGAAGAGTCTTACCTGGGTGTATCGCAATAGCACCTCTTTCCTCCTTCCTTGTCAACTCATTTGACTCGATTCTCTTCGCAGGTAGTTCCTCGGGTACACCTGCTCGTACCTCTACCCTACCTTCTACTTCTTCCCTGATAACCCCATTTGGCTGGGTTCTCCTCGTAGGTTTTTCCTTAGGTACTCCTGCTGGTACCTCATCTCTACTTTCTACTTCTTCCATCGTTACCCCATTTGGCTGGGTTTCCCTCGATGGTCCTTTCTTAGGTCCAGGCCGAGCTCCAACTTCTTCGACCTCTATCAGATTCTCGATAGGTGCTCTTTTGAGTGCAAGAAATCTTTCCTTTTCTTCTCTCTCTACTCTTCCAGCTTGAGCACGTTCTTTTTCCCTCTTCATTCTCCTTTCCTCGGCTTCTTTTTCTGCTTTCGCTATTTCATTTTTTCGTCGGGTTATTCTTTCTTCATCTTCCAGGTTTATCTTTATTTTTCTTTCATCATCTTCTCGTTTTATCTTTATTCTCCTTTCCTCATCTTCCCTTTCTATCCTTATTCCGAATTCTTGTGCTTCTCTTTTCAATAGTATTATTCTTTTGCTTGTTTTACCTCCTCTCAGCATTCTTCTTTCCTCTGTTTTTATTTTTCCCTGTATTCTGTCTTTCTCTAATCTTATGTCTCTCCGTATTTTTATTGCTTCGCATTCTCTTTTCCCTTTTTTTATTTTCCCTTTTTCTATCAAACTCTATTATTTCTTCTTCTTCTTCTCTTTGTATTCTCAATTCTTCAAGGATGTAGGCATTCATATCCTCGCCTTCAAATCCCAGAAGTTGGGCTTGTAGGTTGAATCTTTCGACCGGATCCATTTTGTGTTGGTCCGTCGAATTTTCCTTTCTGTATTCTCAGGAAATTATGCCACCACTCACCAGGTAGCGCTCAGCATAACTTACCCTTAATCCCACTACTATGCTGATTGAAATACCACTCCCAACAACAAATTTACCACTTGGCCTACCAATTACCTATAGATTGTTACCACCCCTAACTCTACCAATTTTCCTCTCGGCAATTATTTTCTATTCCTGATATTTCTTTACGTGTTGGCTCTTCCTTAATTAGATACTGCTGGGTTCTTTCTAATAAAAACCCCACACCTGACACCACTTTTATAATATGTCGTAGAATGCACCCCCTTTTTGTTCTAAGAGTGCTAAAAGTGTAATATATTGATATTATAATAATATCTTAAAGAACAAAGCCGTTCCAAAACACGTAAGGATATAGAAAAACGCCCAATAATTTCCAAATTAAACTTTTATTTTACCTTTATCAATTGAATACACAACATTTAAACATTAACTACAGCAATACGCTGAATATTATTATAAACAAGAATTAATTCAATTAGTTTGACCGTCTAAAATTGGTTAATTTCTCTACACACAACAATATATAAGATTTAGGATTACGGACTCTACCGGAGTTTAAATGCCTCAGGAATGTTATTGACTAACGACGTGTGCCGTCTGGCCAGATGTAGATGGGCGAGATCACGGATGTCCTTTTGGCGAGGGTAGCAGCTGGAGGGTCCACTCGGTATTCCGGGGGGAGGGCTCTTCAAGGACGAGAGCAATTACAGTGCTTTATGCGGCACCAAGGTAGTCGTGGTCTCTCCGGCGAGAGGGATTCGAACTTGGTTCTTAAATCAAGTTAACTTGGAGTGCGGTGTGACCACCGAGTAACGAGCTAGAGGGGGAGCTTTTCTCCTTCGTTACTTAATTCCTCATGGACGAGGACTGAACTCGGGGAGGGTCTTCTTCAAGTGCGAGGATCGATGCGGGGGGGAGGGGGGTCTCTGGCGAGAATAATTTACTTAAAGTTCGGTTTGGTAACCAGGAACTAGCTCGAGGATGAGCTTCTTCTTAGTTCCAGTCTTCTTCAAGGGCGAGTATAACGGAGGGAGATTTCTCTGACGAAAACAAGTTAAACTTGGTTCCTCAACCAAGTTAATTTATGAGTTCGGTGTGGCCACCAAGTAACGGGCTCGAGGGGGAACCTTTTTCTTCTTTCTTTAATTCCTCAAGGACGAGGAATACCCCTGGTGTTTAAGATGCACCAGGATATGAGGAGTCTCTCTGACGAGAGTAAGTTGAACTTGGTTCCTCAACCAAGTTAACTTATGAGTTCGGTGCGGCCACCGAGTAACTGGCTCGATGGGGAGCCTTTTCCTTCTTCTTTTCTTCTTTCCTCAAGGACGAGGAATACCCCTGGTGTTTAAGGTGTACAAGGATATGAGGAGTCTCTCTGGCGAGAGTAAGTTGAACTTAACAAAGTTAACTTAGCGTTCGGTTTAATAACCATGGAGTAGCTCGAGGATGAGCTTCTTCTTAGCCCCTTAAGGTAGGTAGCCCTGCCTCTCTTGCAGGGTGCTTCTTGGTCTGGCGAGCCAAGTACACTACCAATCCAGTCTAGGTAGCTCGGTTTTAATCGAGGACTTCGTCACCTGGAGTCTGACGTATACTACCTCGATTTTCCTCAGTGTTCCTCATTTATACCTTGTCATCCCATTGGGGGATTGGTAAGGGGGGGAGGGGCTTGAGGACGGCCCCAGGAGAGTTCTTATGCCCAACGGTTCTCCCCACCAAGTCTTACATCGGCTCCTCGTTAGCCTTCGAGCTTGGGAGAAACACGTCTCTAATTTCTTATTTGACGTGAAATTGAATCTCACTCTCCTGGGGGAGATCTTGCATTTTGACCTTTAGGGTCTTTTATGGCGCCGAAAGGTGCGACGCTGCGGTTACGCACTTGACCCACCGATGCCTGGGGCGGATGTCTTTGCGGTAACCGCCTTGTGACTGCACCACGAGTGAACGGGGATGGGGGGAATTGACGATTCCCCTACAGGGACAACCTCTGAATGTAGTATGGTATAAAGTGATAATCATCACTGTAACATGGTACATGGAGCAAAAAATGACTGTTATGTTGTACAAGGGGCATATCATGATTATAACCTGGTACATGGGTCAAACCATGATTGTAACATAGTACATGGGACAAACCATAACCGCATGTAATATGATAAATGGGTCAAATCATGAGAATAACTTGGTACATCGTGCAAATCGATATTGTAACATGGTACATGATGAAAATATTTAGGCAACATGGTACATGTGGCAAGTCATAAAAGTAACATGGTACATATAGCAAATTATGAATATGACATGGTACTTGGGGCGAACTCCTTGTCAGTTACATGGTACCTGGGACAAACCATGACTATATCATGGTACATAGAGATAACCATGACTGTAACATGTTACATAGGACAAACCATGAATGTAACACGGTACACAGAGCAAACCATGAATGTAATATAGTACAGGGGGCAAATCATGACTGTAACGTGGTGCTTGGAAAAAATCATGACTTACATGGTACATGTGGCAAACCATGACAGTGCCATGGTACATGCAGCACACATGACTATGAAATGATACTTGGAGCAAATTATGACTGTAGCATGGTATATGGGGAAAGCATGACTGTGAAATGATACATGGGGCAAATCACGACTGTAACATTGTACATGTATAAACCATGACCGTAACAGGATGCATGTGGCAAATCATGACTAATATGTTACATGGGTAAACTATGACTGTAACATGTTATATGTGGCAATTCATGACTAATAGGTTACATGGGAAAAACTATAACTGTTACATGTTACATGTGGCAAATCATGACTGTAACATGCTACATAGGGCAAACCATGAACGTAGCATATCATGCGTGAAACATTCTACATTGGGCAAATCATGACTGTAACATGATACATGTGGTAAATTATGACTGTAAATGGTACATAAGGCAAACCATGACTGTGGCATGGTATAGGGGGAAAACGTGATACTATTCCTCTTCCACATTTAAGCTCACTCTCTCGGTCTGTATGTGAGCCAATGCCTGAGGCAATGTCCTGATCACTCCGCGAGTGGTCAATGCATTGATCAAACTGTGAGCAAATGTGTCACTCAATCTGTTGATCGTCTGGGAGCAAATATGTTGGTTGTTTTTTTAGTTAGTAGTAGATTGATTTCGTTAGTCAGCCTGTGAGTGATTAAGGTTTGTCAGTCTCTGGCGAATACGGTGGTTATTTTGTTGTTTAGTTTATGATTAAATGTGTGAGTAAATCTCTGAGTAAATGCGTTGCTCATCCTGTGAGCAAATGCCTTTGTCAGTCTGCTGGTCACTCTTTGAGCGAATGGGTTGTCTATTTTGGGCCTCAGTCTGAATTTGTTAGTGTTTATGTGTGTCAATTCGTTAAGCAGGCTGTAATCAATATATTATCATGTGAGCGTTGGCAAATGTGAGTGAATATTGGTGAAAATGAATGAATATGAGAAAATACAAATGAATGTGAGTGAATATGAGTGTCAATCTATGAATGAATATGGTTTGACTGTGAGGTAATGTATGGCTCAACCCAATATTTAACCGGCTCCATTATCTTACTCCTCTCAAAGTCCCCTATACGATGATTGCCCCACTTCCAAATTATCCTTTATTACTCCCTCCCCCTCCCACACTTCTTTCCCATCTTAACCTTACCAATAGTGTCATTATCGTAGGCCCAGGTCAACATCAGCTCAATAACTGCCCCCTCTCTCTTTCTCTCTCTGACCCAAAGGCGCGCACACACTAACGAAGAGGGAGACAGTAGCCACTTTCCCACTCACTATCCTCTGACGTGAACTTTTCCCCTCGCCATTATTTAAATCGCTCAAACAGCAAAGACCATCCTCCTCCTCCTCCTCCTCCTCCTCCTCCTCCTCCTTAAGTTAACATTTTTCATTCTAACTTAACGATTTGACCCAATCCGCAAATAGTGAATAGAGGCGGGAATAACCAAAGAGTAAATTTTATACCTATGTATGAAACTAGATGTAAAGTTGACCTCTTATCCTTCTGTATCTGATCCTTCTCAATCGTGCCGTTGCCGCTCTTGTCCATCAGTGGCAATATCCTAGTAGTTGCGCAACTCAAAACCAATCAATCATTCATTTCCATCTCCGCACATCCTTTGCATTGAACATAAAGGAACCCATCCGATTCAAAATGGGGTCGTACTCGTTGAACCATCATACCTTGCCATGCTTATTTGTCTAAGACCAATTGATTCATTCTTATTCAGTAATCGACTAGTGTGAAAGTCAATCATCGTCAATCGTTGCAGCAAAGAGGTTATTTTTATAATAAAGTCACTACAAATGAGGATCGTTTCAACTCTTACTACTGTTAGACTCTGTAAGTATCTAGAACCAAACCTGCCCAGAAAACATTGAATAATCGAGCGCTCCCAAAGTCACAAGATTCCTAGCGAACCCACAGGAGTGGCACTACATATATGCTTGAATAAAAGTCATGTGATTAAAACGAGCGAATAAATTGTCGAAGAAAAGATTGTTAATTTGAGAAAACTGAGCGATACGTTTGAATAATATTTTCTATTTTCGTGAGCCTAAACAAGGCCAATAGGTCAATTTTCCGTCCTCCTTCTTGTATTGGTATTTAAGTCTCAGAAATGTTTGCCCTTAATAATATATAGGGATAAACTATTTAACCAATTAATTAATAGCGTATGTAATTAATTAATTAATAGCACCATGTAATTACTTTACCGACGTGCCACATCCACCTCGACTTCGGCAACCATGGAAAGCCACCTGACTCTGTCTCTTGTTAGGATCTTTGCAAGCTTAAGATGTCTCTCTGCCACTCGTGTCACACAGTCCATAAATTTATCTCTTTGTCGTCCTCTTCCTCCCTCCGCCATTCCAGTCAGCACCACGGGCTCCATCTCATTCCTCCTCATCACATGTTCGAGAAACCTCATTTGTCGTCTTCTTATTGTTGTGATAATTTATCTCTCCACTCCCATCTGCCTTAGCACGTCCACATTAGTCTTCTTGTCCATGAAATCTTCAGAATTCTCTTCCATAACCACGTTTCAGCTGCTTCCAACTTTTCTTGCATCTTTAAACGCACTTGCTTAAAGACTACACCCCCCATTTTATGTAACCTATGTTTTGTGTAAAACCATTTAAATTTCTATTTTATGATTTATTATTGACACATGACTATCTGTGCCGTCAGAAATAACGGCAAGATTTAAGTAATGGTTTTTTTTATTATTATTAACATTATTTACTCGGTAATAATACTAAAATCTATGGAATAATTGAACTTGAGGAATTTATTCTTTAAAATGATATTGGCATTTCATCTGGAAATCAATTTTGCAGAAGTTAAAAAATAAATAAGTAAATTAGAACCGTAAATAATTATATTATCTGTGAAATTATTTGTTTACAAAAGTATACCGGACACAAAATGAGAGTTGAGCGGTCAACAATATGGTTACGGATGTAACCATGGGTACAATGTCGTTATATTCACGCTAACTCTAAACTTTCTTTCACTTAAACCGAGCACACATGTTAGGCCTGAGCGTGTGGTAGTTCAATTAGGTTGATTAATTTAATATTTATGGCTGGCTATGTATTAACTAGGGTCTGGTCGGCTTTCGTGCATCGAATGACTTGGAATTTTACAAATTATGGTTTGATTGTCAGGTATGATGGCAATTCGGCGGACATGCGGGTGGAAGTGTGGAGGGGAGTGATGGAGTCACTGACCTTTTTTTTTACAATGCTTTGGTGAAATTGTTAGTAGTTGTGGTTAAAGTGCGTTTACTAATGATCCCTCCACTTTGAATGCACTCTCCATTCCTAGCTCTCAGGGTTAATGAGTTTTGTACGTTATGTTAGAGGTTTGCCATCTTCATTCTAGTTTTCTTATTTTTACTCCTTGTTATATTTAATATTGGTCACTTTTCTTCTCTATTTTCTCTTCCATGTTTTTTTTCCTCTGAGCAAACTAGATGATATCAATTTCTTACCCATTTACATAGGTAAAAACGACCGCAATTTCAACCCAAGAAAAATATCTCAAATTCTGAACGAATGAGTTTGTACGACCTCAAAATTCCTTTAAAAAACAAGTCCTCCCCCGCCTCTGCCGAAGTTAATGGGATGGACGGCAAAGAAAAATCCTTAGAAATTAAAAGGTTGCCACCTCAATTTGTGAAAACGTCCTCCATTTCTTCCGTGACTGATTTTTGTTTTCTCTTCTCGACACGAACAAGTTACAAAGGATAGAACGAGAGGGACTGAAGGTCGGGTCGCTTGTTGGCTGAGTAAAGCTCTTCTTACTCTGTTTACGAGACCGTATGAAAGGACAACTTTGGGGGGCAAATAAAAGGTCTCTGCTTTTTAAGTCGGGATCCAGGTTTACTCTTTTTTGGCAAGGAAGGAGCCTTCCATTTTTGAGCTTTCAGCTTGTTTGAGCACAGTCAATTTAGAGCAAAGAGGTTATTTTTATAATAAAGTTACCAAAAATGAAGATCGTTTCATTTCTTGCTACTGTTAACCTCTGTAGGTATTTAGGATCAAACCGATGCCAAGAGATGTTTATAATTGTATTTAAGAGACGTTTGAGCATGTTCCATCTAACAGTCTAAAATGACTACAAAGTATGATTAAGAGCCGTTGTGAATATTGGTTGAAAGTAAGTATACAATCTCAAATATCTCCAAAGAAAGATTATGAACGATTATTTTTCATTTAAAGATACATACATTGTCAGGGTTTCCAAATTAAGATTATTAACAGTATTTAATATTAGTTGAAAGTACTATAAGCGAGTCAAATTCTTAAAATCTCCTAGTTACCATTATGAAAGGTTTGTAGCATCGTTAAAAAATAAGTACATTCTAAAATATCTCGAAAACATGATTATGAACGGTTCTGGTTATATGTAGAAAGTTTAAGAGAGTCTCAAATGTCTCCAAGGTAAATTCCGAACGGTTCTCAGCATTCAATAAAATAGATATATTTTCAAACACGATTATGAATGGTTCTTATGATCGTAAAAGGTATAAATATTCTTAAATGACTTCAACATGCAATTATGTACAATTCTTTGCATCAGTCGATGGTAGCGACATTAGCAAATGTCACTAAATTACGATTAAGAACGGTTCTTGGCATCGTAGAAAGAAGAAATATCCTCAAATATCGATCTACGATTATGAGATTTTCTTATGGAGACTTTCTTTTTCTCTATCTAACGCTCCAAGAACCGTTCACAATTAAGGTTTGAAGGCATTTGGGAATCGTTTTACCTACTAAAATGCCTAAGTAAATATCATAATCGTTACCAGTTCTAAACCCTAATTTCTATTAATTAGTTTAGAGCTACCTGCTCAGATCCAAATGGGCTCACAAAATTAAAAGGGGAAAAGGGGGGCTTACGGATCGGAGGGCGACAGCGACTTCAAGGAGGCTTGAGGGAAAGTAGGGGCTTGGCGAGACGATCTTGTCGGCGTATTCAAAGGAGGGATTTTCGTCAGGAGAAAAGTGGGAAGGAAGGGTATGTTCAGCACCTTACTTCCAGGGCTGGTGATTCTCGGGAGAGGTGTGTCTACCTCAGGGTAACTTTGACGGGGCTGGGTGCTTCGAGGACTCGAATGAGTAATCCGGCGCAGCTGTTTCAGAAGACGGCTGGACAGATGCTTCTGTTTGACCGTGGATGCCTTACCAGGGAGAGAGTGTCCAGCCTTCGGTTGGGTACACATCGACTTTGGGACGAGGAATGTCTTCTTTCGAGCGAGCCTTGTTCTTACTGCTGTTCCAAGGAAGCTAAAGGATTTAAATAGGGAAAATCTCCTCATGCGAGAGATGGGTAATAACCACCACTTTGGGGAATTCCAAGAGAAAAGCTGAGGTGCCAAACTATCGGCGATAAACAGTTCTTTTACACCCCTCCCCCCCCTCTCTATCTTTGCGAAGGAAACTGCTGGAATTTACGACCGCGGAGGGGATGTTCTCCACACTTTACTTGGATCTTACGATGGGAGGCGACTCTGGGCTTGCTTTGCCGTGTGACTCTCGGCCGCGTGGGGTATGGCTAACCACGTGGCTTCCTGCAACGTGCTAAGCATTGTAAAGGAGGTGAAAAAACGGCGTAGTCACGCATAGCGTTATTTTTTCAACCTATTTCCATTGCCATGGAGACCTCATAGCCTAGGTATAGCCTTATATAAGTCAACCTATTTACCGTAGCCATTCAGACCTTATTGCCTACGTATTAACATATATAATAAATTGGATGTTAGCAAGTTTTTTGAGTTAGATGATGGAAATCGGACTAGAGGTCACCACTTGAAAATTAAAAAGCAAGGGTGTAGGTTGGATTTAAGAAAATATTTTTTCGCCAATAGAATGGTAGACTTCTGGAACAAATTGCCGCAGAGGGTAGTAGGTAGTCCAAATCTAAATGTATTTAAGAGTAGGTTGGATGAGTTTATGGGAAGAGAAGGTTGTGATGGTTCCTAAGTTTTGTATATATTAATATTGTTTGTATATATCTATAGCTGCATGATTTAGTTCTTGACAAGCCTTGATTGGTGATACCTTTGTTTCTGAATGCAATCCTCTGGATGTAGTTTTCTTGGGAGTGTGGGTCCCTTAAAAAAGAGGCCGTTTGACTCGGATGACCTATGATGAGCCCTTGTGGCTTTTGTCATCTGTTATATTATATTGTGGGGAACTTTGATTTTGTCTTTCCCTGGTGATGGTGCTTTTTGTGGGTGGGTTTTGACGGAGGCGGATGACCTTTGATAGGCCCTTGTGGCTTTTGTCATCCGTGTAATTATGTTATGTTATGTTATGTTATGTTATAATTCAACCGAATTTCTGCAGCCATAGAAACATCATAGTCTACGCAAAGCGTTATTCTAAATTAACCAAATTTCCGTACCCATATGCAGAAAATATATATATATATATAGCTTACCGAGAGCGTTATATAGATCAACCAAACGCCCGTATCCATAGAAACTTCCTACCCTAAGCCTACCGTCATATAAATCAACTGAATTTCCGTTGCCATAGAGACATAGCATATGCATTATATAAATCAACCAAATTTCCGTTATCATATAGATCCCATAGCCTGCGCTTAGCTTTATTTTATCAACCTTATCTGCATTGCCATACATAGGGAATATATTTAGTAAACAAGGTAGCATAAAGAACAGAACCATCATGGGTCTTTATAACTACAGGATAAGCATTTCTAGTGAGGCTGTTGTTCTTTACTTAAACATAAAAGGAGAAAACCATCAAGGGTATCTCCGTGATAATATGAAAAGAGGTTGCTGAATAAAGTTGTGAATTTGTGATAAGTAAGAATGCTTTGAAGATAAATAGCAGGACTAGTTTAAAGAGGACACTACTTGGGGCGCTCAGGCTCCAAAAGACCCGCTATCGAGAGGAAATAAATAGATCTGTAAGAAAGCAGCAGGAAAGTAAAGAAAGAGGAGAAATAAAGGAAGAAGGCATTAGAGACCAGAAAGAGAAAGAGAAGGAAAGTAGAACGGGAGAATAAACAAAAAGGCAGAAAGCAATAGGAAATTAGGAATGTGAGATGATAACAGCAGGTGAGAAGTAAAATAGCAGTAGTGGGGCAGTAGGAAAGCAGCGTTAGAATAGATGAGCACGGGGGGAGAAGAAAGAGAGCAGGAGGGAGAATGGTAAAAAGCAATAGGATAGCAAGAACAAAATAGGAGGAAAGGGAGGAGAAAGAACGAGGATATGAAAGTAGCAGGAAAGGAGGACGTAAGTGAAAACCAGCCGGTTGGTAAAGATGGAAGCAGAAAAACAACGGAAAGAGCAGGAGGAAAACGGAAAAAAAAGAAGCAGCCAATCGGTAGAAAACAGCACAGAAAGGCAGGAGGAAAACAAAAGTGAAAACAGCAGTGAAGCTGATGAAAGCTGGACGAAGGCGAAAGGTAAAGAGAAGATAAACTATCGCCCAGCAGGAGGAAGACAAGAGGAAAACAGAAGAACACAGCAGTGAAGTAGAAGGAAGCCAGGCGAAAGCGTAAAGAAAGGAGAAAAAAAAGCTATAGAGGAGCAGGGGAAAAACGGTGACAAAAGAAGGCAGAAACACAACAATGAAGATGAAGGGAGCTAGACGAAAGCGAAAGGAAATGAGAAGAAAAGTTGGAGGTCAGCAGAAAGAGAGCAGGAGGATGACAAGATGAAAACAGAAGAACACAGCAGTGAAGTAGAAGGAAGCCAGGCGAAAGCGTAAAGAAAGGAGAAAAAAGCTATAGAGGAGCAGGGGAAAAACGACGTGAAAAAAGGCAGAAACGCAGCAATAAAGATGAAAAGAGCGAGACGAAACGAGAAGAAAAGCTGGAAGCCAGCAGGAGGAGAGCAGCCAAAAAGGATCAACAAAGTCTCTCCCTCGCTAATGAGCGTCAGCCAAACTTGTGCTAACAATTCTATAGAGGCTTCGTTCTGTTTTCTCGGACTTTTGATCGTGCTATTTCGAAGTGGCGTTAAGGAAATCCGTTCGAGGAGTTTTCCTTTTTTTGGTATTTATTATTTAGAAAAATGAAATCCATGGGGGGCTTCGCCGTCTAACTTTGTCAAAAAGGATCTTAAAGGAAGTGAGAATCAGGAAAGTGAGCAGACTAAATAAAGCGATAAAATCTGGAAGCACGCAACTCTTCTGCCTTCCCGCATGTAAAAAGTAAATAACATTGAAAGGTGAGGTCAGAGAAACGTAATTTTCCATTTTTCGATGGCTTTTCTCGTTGTTTTGGTCTCTTATGTTCTACCCCTCGCAGAGATATGAATTTGGGGAAAAAATATTTCAACATACTCAATAATTATATCCTGAATTAAATGACAGCTTTGTATGTTACTATTTTTTAGTCTCGTGCCATCACATATATTTAACCTTTGGCATCACATTTACCTTTATGATCTACAATTTCATTCTGCTTTTGAGAAAAAAATTCCTTTAAAATACTCTCAAACCAAAGTTCAATAACAAACATCTATCCCTTTGAATGATATAAAAAAAAATTGATATCGTTCAATAACTTAAAAAGTGAAAGGAAAAATCTCACCAAACAAAACATCGAATCAACAAAATACAAAACGAAAATCTCTGACGCAGAATATGTCAAATGTAAATCTTCAGTCAAGTAAAACTACTCTATTTGATGTTTTTGAACGCTCGAAAAGGTAAATAGTCTTCGCGTGACTGAATTCTGCCTGACAGATCACGTAAAGAAGCATTGATAAGAATCAAATCAAGAAATCGCTTCAATACCGAATAAAAGGTTTAAATTTTCGATTCTGAAAAAGAAATGAAAATTTCATGTCCTGATATCATCAAAAGAGTAGATATTCATGCCTTTGCTTATTTGTTTGAAGAATATATTCAAGACGTTAATATATTTTGTAAAATATGGCATTTACTTGTAACAGAGCAATAACTCGAAGAAATAAACATTGGTTTGTTTGGTGTCACATGAAAAGGTAAATCGAAGTTTAAATAATTATAATTTATTCGTGATCTATTTTTCATTTTGTAAGCTTAATTTTATTTGGTGAAAACTTTTCTATAAATGGTAAAATTTTCATTAAGTTTGCGCTAATAATGATGAAGTTTATTGATGTTAGTGAAGGTAACCAAAATTACGTTTGCGCAAAGTAAGTGAATTAATCAATAACTTTGCACCCAATAGTTGATTAGTATTTTAATTTTATTATTGTTATGCGTAACCATAATACTAAGTTTTACTAGAGAGAAAAGAATTGATTAAATTAATAATTACATTTCAGTCTTAATAATTGAATGCAAAAATGTTAAATCTATTTTACAACAAAACTGCTACCATGCCATTAACAAAAGAACAACGAATATTCGTTGAATAACGATTAAATTTAATAGAATTTATTTTGGCTGCGTTATCCTGATAAAAAGTCTCTTACTAAATTCATCATTGTGAACAATGTTCATAAGTACAAAATGGAAGACACTAGTGTAAATTTAAACAAAGGTCGTTCATTTCCACTATTCAGTAAGAATCGAAGAAATTAATTGCACTGAAAAAACAGTGAAAAAAAACTCGAAAGCAAGAGTGGCCTTTTCTAAGGCCATTTTATAACTAGATCACAAAATAAGACCTAATTTTGTGTGAACGCATCAATGTCGTCATAATGACGTCATTTTCACGCTGAAACATCATTGGACCACATATCAAGGGGCTTATGACGTCATCACAAATGCGTAATTATCAGTTTGTACAAAATTTAAATTTGATTTAGATTATCTAATCATCTTTTGATTTCTTTTATAGGTGACATTGATATTACTTAAGCACTAATGGCTAGATAATACAAGAATTATCCAGACCACTTCTGCTATATAAACTATATAAACGACGCTTGAGTCCACACGTGTAGAAACCATATGAGCTTTACCAAGGATGTAAAGTTGTTGTTCAGCAAAAACGATGAGTCTTCGTATCTGCTGGGTCAAGTGAACAAGTACAATTTCGGCATGGGTCAAAAGCACCGGTTCTGTTTTCCCATATGGTGTACCAATAGCCTTATAGAGAGCAGAACGACCGACCATTCAAGAGACTGATCCTTCTGTTAAACAAATATCACACATAAGTATTCTTCCCTCTATATTTCTTATTATTTAGAATTTTCTTAACCTACATATATGTGTTTTTTTCTAAATACAAAATAAGTTTATATGATGTTATTGTTTTCTCACTGCAGGTCGCAACCACAGGCGTAAAAAAAAACAATTATCTACCCAAATCTTCAGTCTGCTATTCTACCTATCAGACATTCAAGTGATCTGTTCCTCAGCAAACATCTGAAATACCAAGCAATGACAACACGGACAGCTCGGGTGAACCAGGATCACGATTCTAAGGATTTAAACTCAAAATTAATCTGTAGAAACAATGGAATGTCATCCTAATAGGATGATGCAGATTTTTCCCGCCGAATCAGTTTTGTCCAATGGCATCTTCATCAAACCTCTCGTTGTTTTAACAATGTTGTGTTCATGATAAGGAAGTACTTTTCTGGATTAAAAATTGAATATCCATAATTTTCGACGGTATGCACCCCTGAATATTTCCTTGAATTCAACATTAACTGGGCTATTTGCAGGGAGAAGGTGTTTCCGTTTATCGGAATATGCGTGAATAGCGCTCTTATTAATCTGTTGTTTTTACCAAAATAACATTAATTGAGCTCTCTACCTGAATACGTTTAAAGAAGAAATTCTTAAAAAACTCCACCGCAATTATCACAATATATTCAAAAGACTGGTAGATTCAGGATTGTATTCCAACACATAGACTGATTGAAGTGAGAGAAAAATGCCCCCAAATTTCAAAAATCGCATATTGCGACGAATCATTGGATTTAACACCTTGTGTTTCTATTATTCTGGTTACATTATTGAAGAATAAGTTTTACTCCGTCTACTCCCAACTACAAATGTAAACCAATTGAAAGGAAGAATAATGCATCAGACAACATGCTCAAGGAAAATTAAAAATTGCTAAAAACTTTGAGCAAGCAATTAGATCTAAAGCCCAAAACTGTGCATGCAGAGAAAAATGGATAGCATACGAAGAGAACCGGCGGTCCTTAAAAACAAAATTTTGTTGTTAGCTGCGATAGAATTACTTTATCTTTTGATTTTAATAAATATATTATTTAGATTCAAAGATTATAATATTTGATTACCTCACCTGACTTGAGTGAACATAATTTTGATTCCATTTTCTCACATACTTGCAGTATCACCATGGAGAGATTAGTTAAGGAAACATGCTCATAATTTGTCTTTATTGTCAAGGTCTACAGCTGAAATTCTTCTTGGTTGCCAGAAGCCAGGGGGCTTTCAGCTCGCGTGGATGGAGAGCTTTCTTGGAGGTTGATGAGAAGGCTGTCACTTGCGGTGGAGCGATGGTGGCAACGAGAGTTCTGTGAATGATAATAGTCCTTCTCTCGTGAGTTCCAGAAATATATAGGCCAGGGAATGGGTGAGATTTCCAAGTGTAGCTATTATGAGGTTGTAACCGGTCGCTGGCGGCACCAACCATTAGTAAAGAAAGTTGATGAAAACTTTATTATTTATAGATAAATTTTTACTAAAAAAAATCGCGTTTGTAGCATGAAAAAGATTAAAAATACTCTTTTCAATTATAATAATTTAAATTTAGATTCGCATTTCCTGGGATACTATTTAATGTTAAAGAATTAGAAATATCAAATAATATCAGGTACAGATCAGCTGTATTCTTAGTGACCGCCCCCCCCGCAAATAAATAACTAAATGATGTTCCAAACTGCCTTAGACTAATTTATTGACCAACTAGTAATGTGACTAATTCAGTAAAAGAAGATGGCTCAGTTCTAAACCTCTCACCATAAGTTTGAAGTTTCAAGTAGCACTTTGATACCAGAGTGGTTAGTTTGGGTTCGAGTGTCAGGATTGGAGTAAAGTTCAGCATCCACGAATTAGTTTATGATTGCGGAAAATGAATTTTGTTTTCTTCCTAACATATTTTCATAATGAATCAATACATTAATTAAAAGTTGGCAAAATATCAAGACTGACAATTATCAGCCCATATTAGTTTATTTGGGGCTAGGAAGTAAACTTATCAAAAGGTTAGATCAGTAAAGAACCGCGGGAACATTCGAATTCTCATTTTCTGTTAAAGTAAACGCTATCTCTTACAAAAGCCTTCTTTAATTTTCTCTTTTTAAAGAAATGGATAGTTGCCCAGTCGTATGGCTGGCGCTCTGGAAGAGGATTGAGGAACTCCAGTAGACTTTTCTATCTGATTAAGGAATTCTTACTATTACCATTACCTAACCGCATTGAAGTGAACGTTATTGTTTAATTATCAAGAAAATTAAATGGCTGAAGGGTCGCGGGAACATTCGCATTCTTGTTTAATGTTAAAGTAAACGCTATCTCTTACAAAAGGCTTCTTGAAATTTCTATTTTAGAGAAATAGATGTTTGACAAGTCATATATGTATCCCTCTCGAAGAGGGTTGAGGAACTTCGGGAGACTGTTATAGCGGATTAAGGGATTCTTACTATTATCCTAATCCCACCGCATTGACTTTAACGTTATTTTCAATTATCATATATATATATATATATATATATATATATATATATATATATAGATAGATAGATATATAGATAGATTGATAGATAGATTGATAGATAGATTGATAGATAGATACATAGATAGATTGATTGATAGATAAATAGATAGAGAGAGAGAGAGAATCTTAAGAAGAAAACTCAATGTTAAAAGGAGAAAGTCCATTATTTATCAAAGTGCCTTAATTGACGTTTTACAAACATTACTTTTCATCATCAGACTAAAATTGAAAAAAGTATTCTTTAAGAAAGAATAAATTTGCAATAACGTTTTAAAAGTTGGCAAAAAGTACATAACAATCTCAAGATAAAGCAATTAGGATTTAAGATTTAATCATTTTAAAGAGGTTTAGAGAAATTATAGGGTATAAGGCAGCATCAAACAAACAGAAGAATTAAGGTTCAAACGAAAGACCAAATAGAAACTGTAAAAAAGAAACTGCAATAGAAAAACCCCAAGATTTATACTTATTAATTTATACTCTTCTTTATCCCACTCGTCGAACTAATAATTATACCAGACACAGACCAATCATTCTTTTATAGGTTATGTAGACTAATTCATAAACGCATTAATATAAAATCAACCATTAAACTTCCTACTAATAAATACATACAACCAACTAAGCAACGCTAAAAATTTATATACGTAATGGCGTCGAACTAGAAACATCATTCATGTTGTGGTTATTATATTTAATATATAAAGATTCCAATGATCTAAGATGTTCCTTTCTGACAAAAGCATTTGTCTGCAGTACAGCGACCATCCATCAAACGAAATGAAACGTGCGGCCAAAAGTTTTCGAGCACACCGAAAATTGTAAAATTGTAGAAATTAAATAATTGCAGAGTCACAGAGATTTGTTTGCATATTAATATGAATTTAACAGTGCATTAATGAGGAATAAATAGC
Organism: Ceratothoa steindachneri; assembly: GCA_963969495.1. NCBI lineage: Eukaryota > Metazoa > Arthropoda > Malacostraca > Isopoda > Cymothoidae > Ceratothoa > Ceratothoa steindachneri. The sequence goes on from OZ018337.1 coordinate 47,700,020, forward strand.
AATAGGTTATATATTCCTTCCAAATCAACAAGAATATAAAAAAAAATCAACATTACCTACACATCTAACATCAGCAACATATATGTAACAACTAAGCAGATGAAGCTCTGTGAAAATTGTTCCAACATCAAAATGATATAGAAAGCTCAGTAACGTGTCGAGAGTCCTTTGTCACTGATGAGAGCATTTATTCTTCGAGGCATTCTCTCCATGAGGGTGACATATCTGAGGAGTGTGATACTCGCTGCCTCTTTTGTGATGACGCTTTCAGTTGCTCAATGGAGGTTCAGTCAGAGGTTTTGAAATACATTCATATCCGGAGACGGTGGTAGCCAATCCATCGCTATGATATTGTTGTCTCGAAATCACTGTATGGTGGACACGAACTTGTGTCATGGCGAAAGGTCTTGCTGGAAAATTCCCTTTCTTAGAAGTTGTGGAGAGGTCTTGGGGGGAATGCAGCATGTAATCTCTCAGAAGAGCTTGGTACTTCTCTAAATTCATGGTAGCATCACAAAGTTGAGACAACCCGTCACTGATCTTGTCATACAGCATAATAACATTACAGATCGACCACCATACTTTACATTTGATACTGCGCTCTCTCGAATCCATTGTTCCCCTGACCTTCTGCAGACTCTAACTTTACAGGGGTCGAGAACAACTGGAACATGGTCTCATTGGACTATAAAACACGTCCCCACTAAAGCATAGTCCAGTTGCATTGAGCTCGTGCCAAAGTCCGTCGATGTCGCTTCTGCTGTAGGTTGATCAGCAGCGTTTGGAAGTCTATACATAACTTCAGGCCTTGTGCAAGCATTCTGACAGATGCATTAACCTGGTTGTGCTCTGTTCATTCATGTTGCAGTTGGTTGTGGGGTTTTCTTAGAATCTCAAATACTCATGCGAGGCAGAGACCTGTCGTCACGTTGCATATTGACGCTGGGTCGTCCACGGATGTTTCCACTTTCTCAGCTCTTATTCACCTCTTTTGTAACATCAAAATGCGATCTGCCGACCCTCCGAGAAATTTGTTGACAGCTGCGATCATCGTCGTGCAGCTTGCATATCTTAATTCTTTCATCAACTGCCCAGTTACGGGTTTTCTTTATTATCAAATCTATATCAGATCTTGTCTAATGTGAATATCATATTAATCAACAAATATAAAGACATTTTGGGTGTAATATAACGCATACCGATACTAGGATCTCATATATTTCAATTGCCTCGCCATTTTAGACATTTACAAAAGTTGTAAGGAATCTTGTACTTTTATTTTGCTTTCCAATGTATTGAACAAATGCATGCAAAGCTTTATCAATATATTCATAGACATCTCCAAGGAATAGGATTCGCGCCGATTATCAAAATGCCAACGTATGACTGCTTTTCAATGATCGGGGAACACTGAAAATGCAGTAAGACGTGATATGGACAGCTGCAACATCAACTCCGAATGTGTTTCCAGCAGAAAGGGAGATCACAGACGTTCTGACTGCGTCTGCACGCCGGAATTCATCAAACAACTCTAGGTCATTGTGATGGAAGACACAAGCAAGGGAATCCGAGCTTAGGCGAGAGAGATTGGTGTTGTAGTCACCACCATGAAGCTGGCTCTGATGAAGACCATTGCTACCATTCGTACAAGAAGTGCAAGGGAAAAATTCTGACAACCAAGGCCAAGGAGAACCGCTAGATGGGGGCAAGCAAGCTCCTAAACAAGCTGAAGGATCCTGTTGAGGCTGGGATGATCTGGTTATTCTAAGACGAAAATAATTTCTCCTAGGACTAGTTGCACAACGCTCAGAGTGACAGGTGGTTTGCCTACAATCCATGCGACGTTCCATGTATCATGATGACCAAGTTAATCCTAACTGTGATGATCTTTGGGTATGTCTCCAGTCCGGGTTACGTCATGCTGCCTAACATTTTTTGGCTAGGTCTTAAGCACAAATCAGACGGCTATAGAGAACTGCTGGTAGACTGTTATCAAACTCTGGTTGGAGAGGGTTCCTGCTGAAAGGCCATACCTCTGGTAAGAGTAAGAAAAGGTTGTCCGAGAATTTCTATCCCTTTTCCAACCATCTTTTTGGTTCCTTCGAAAGTTGTTATAAATGTATCCCATGCAACCTTTAGCTTTCGTGAAAGTTTTTGTCCTCGTTAGGACTTGATTTTAAACTTGCATTTGACAAAATTGCTAAAACTAATTTCTTTTTATATTTTGAAAGCATGACTAATCAGCTAAAGCATCTGCCTAATAAAGGCAATTTCAGCACTTCTGTTCAGATTGGTTTCTATTTCTCTTCTTTCCCCTTAGGATCCATTTGAATAGTAATTCTAATTTTATAATAAAATTAGGTGTCCAGATCGTATTAAAAATCCCGTAAAATGTCAATAATCACTAGATCAGACAAATGGAAGAGCGTTGTAATCCTTCGCATAGAAGACTATCTGAATTTTTTATAATATCTTGAATGATCATTCGAAATTCCTTCCTACAAATGAGTCGCCCCAAAACAATTGGCTAAGACATAGAAGACAAAGTAACTGCTTCTTCCAGATTCATTTTACTACCTACCTAAAATTCACAAAAAGAGTGTATGATGTCCTCTGAAACCTATTATGGCTTCCTATTCTCCTCCTTCATACAAACTGGCAAAACATCTGTTTAATCTTTTTCCCCATTTCCCCCAAATCAATATTCAATACAGAATTCATATGAATTTAAAGATCAACTTCTCTCTTTTATCATTGATGACTCCATGGTTATCTATGATGTTAAATCCTTATTTACAAATATTCCTGTTAATCAGATCATCAATACAATTTTGAACATGATATTTGAAACAATCCAAATTTCGAAGTTTTTCTTAAACACAATTAAAAACTCCCTCAAATTAAATTTATCTAATCCATAGTTCACCTTTAAAAATCTTTTTTTTTTGTCAGATATAAGATACTGCGATGGATTCACTGATGGGCTGCTACCGGCGGTCTTTTATATGCCTCATCTAGAGGAGATATTTTCTACGTTAATGTAGAAACTGCGCATAGTTTCTGTGGCTATGTTTTAATTGTTGAGATATTATACCTAATATTATATTTCAACAATTAAAACTTTACCAACTTACCTTACTTCTACTTATATTAATTATATACCAACCTGTTTTTCCTTGCAAAATATTTTAAGGATACTTCTTTTTCATCTGATTTCTTTGATAGATTTCTAAAACAATTTTTAAATCAGCACATTCAGCTTTCTAGTTCTCCCATAAATGTTGGCAAAATGCCTCTGTATTTACTAGAGTCTGAAATAGACTCCCTAAATGAAAGTTTGAGACGAAGAATTGTATATCTTTTGAAAATATATTTTCTTCAAGTTAATGCTATATTGTTGTTGTTTGTTTTTTTAAATAGAAACACCAATGGAAATTTCTTCCATCATAAAGTCCTTATCTCTTGTGCACAGCAGTCATGCCGTAAAATTATTTAGATTTCTCGCTTGTACTGGCGCCATTTACTTCAGGAGCAACTGTCATGGCTTTTAGCGCTAGGCTCTATGCCAATTATTTATGTTTTAGACATATTATTTGTCAGACTGGACAATGAATCAATCTAGATTTCCTATTCCTTCTTTTCAAAACATGGCTAAATAATTCTCGAACTGAGGATAAATTATAATTTATAGTCACGTGTGACACTATATCTCACTATGTCGGTCGTTCCGTTGGTCGACGTTCTGATTTTTTTGTTATGTTAATAATTAGATATTTGAAACTCTTATTTTGTTTTACATCTTCTTTTGAATGATATAATTGCCAAAGTCCTCCCAAGGTTATCCGAGAAATTATTTGGCAATAACATCCTAACTATTCGGACGATAACCCTTGTGTTGTTTTACATTCTCTTCCGAATGATATAATTGCCAAAGTCCTCATAAGGTTAGCCGGGAAATTATTGGGAAATAAATTCATAAATATTCCCACGATTTTAACGAAATTTGAAACCCTTATGTTGTTTTACATTCTCTTCCCAATGATATTATTGCAAAAGTTCTCCCAAGGTTAGCCGTAATATCACAACTATTAGGTCGATTCTAACAAAATTTTAAACCTTTATGTTGCTTTACATTCTCTTTCGAATGATATAATTGCCAAAGTCCTTCTAAGGTTAGCCGCGGAATTATCTGAGAATAAATCCATAAATATTCGTACGATTATAGCGAAATTTGAAACTCTTATATTGTTTTACATTCTCTTTCGAATGATATAATTGCTAAAGTCCTCCCAAGGTTGGTCCAGGGACTATTGAAACTTTTGAAGGTGGTAAGATCATAAATCAGAATAAGTGAGAGCACGTGACTTTGGTCAGCTGACCTTGTTTCAAGTCAATATTTGTTAATTATGTCCCGAAATCTTGTCGGTTCTGGGAATAATTTCGGAAAATAGATTTTGGAAAAAATTCGGAATAATTTCCGAATAATTTCGGAAAAAAAATCTCGGAATAATTTGGGCAAATAGATTTTGGAATAATTTCGGAAAATAGATCTTTGCTTTCAAACTGAGAAGGCGCCAAAATGCAGCCTTGTGGCCCGCCAGCTCATTAACAGCCTGGGTGGAGGGAGCGACGTCCTGCATTAGAATTGGATTAATTTCCACTAAATTAATTTTAGATATTTCGTTAATTTTATTGACCATTCTGAGGAAGTATCTCCACGAAAGCAGATCAAGCGTTTGATTTACAACTGTGGTATCGGGTTGGATTCCGAGCTATATATATATACTAGCGGCCATAATATAAGGCTCAATAAGAACAAGTGTATTTAAATATTTATTATAGAGGTTTAACAAAACGTTTAGACTATAAATTCTACACATATTTAGATATATCTATCTTTTCTGAACATTTCAAGTGAATGGAATATATAATTCGTAAGTTATGAGGAAATAAACAAACTATCTTTAAATTGCAGCAGCCATAACGGTCACTTAGAAAAAATGAACTACCAACCGAGGTATTTGTGTTTAGGAGACTGTTGATGGTTAACAGTTACTTCTTATGATCATACATTATTGGAACATTCGACTGTCAACATGGTGGCTTGTGAGAGAAGACCGTTGTCCTGTGATATAAAACAAAGGATTGCTTGTGTGCCTTCATCTAGAGGGAGAGTTACATTCTGTGATCGCAACTACTGTAGGAAGGTCTAGAAGTGTTGGGCAACGAATTGTAGCCCATTTTAGGTCATCAGAATCGACAGATGCTGAACCAAAAACCGGTAGACCTCGTAAAATGTCACAACGATAGGATTGTATTATGGTTTGAATGTCACTGAAGGATAGGTTTAAGAGTGCTGTTGAGATATCCTACGAGTTCAGCTCCACTTCTGATGTCAATCTATCGCGCAAAATAGTTTCCCTGAGTTTACGAGATTCTGGGTTGCTTGTTCGGGCACCAGCAAAGAAACCTCTGATCTCCTAGAAGAATCAAAGACCCGTCTTCGTTACGCTCACGAAAAATCTCGTTTGGACAGAAGGACAATGGGCGCAGGTTAATTTTAGCGATGAAATGAAGTCTAATGTGATTGGTTTCGATGTAGAGATGTACGTATGACGAAGATGTGGCGAAAGGTTATCTTGTACATGTGGGAAGAAAAGAGTTAAATATGGAGGAGGCAGTTTAATGGTATGGAAAGTGATCTCTGCTGCTTGTCCTGGTCCACTTATTCGCCTACAAAGGACTGTCAATGCTCAACTTTATAAAGATGATTCTTAAACAGCATACCCTTCCACATCTCCGATCCTCGTCAGTTCAACTCCTATCTTCGTACAGGACAACGCTCTCTGCCACACTGCAAAGGAAGTCAAGAAGATTTTTAGGGTGATAAATGGTTTGATCTCATGGACTGGCCACCTCAAATTCCAGATCTCAACCTTATAGAAAATGTTTGAAATATTATTGGAGATGGGGCGCGACGGAGAAATCCCAAGAACCAAGATGAACTCTGGGAATTTTAAATAAACGAATGGGAAAATATTACCCCATCATTTTGCAATAAATTAATTCAGTCCTTTGGCAACAGATGCCAGGAAGTCATTGCTAGTAAGGGGATGTTCACAAAATATTAATAATAATGGGGTTTTTTTTTTTGTTCTTGTTCAATTTTACATTGTTTTTCTAAGTGATCCTTAACTTTTGGCCGCTGCAATTTGAGAGATAGTTTGTTTATTTCCTCATATCTTGTAAAATATTTAATCTATTCATTTGAAATTTTCACGAAAGATAGATAATAGATATATCTAGATATGCGTATAATATATCTTCTCAATGTTTTGTTAAACTTCTATAATAAATATTTAAATACAATTAGTATTTTTATATATATATATATATATATATATATATATATATATATATATATATATATATATATATATATATGACCCGATGTAGAAGGTCACTTAGTGCGACCTTGAAGTCCAACAAATGTCACCATTGCGATAGCTTGACCTGGGGAGTAACATAGGCTACTTAGATTTGGCAAGAGTGGCGTTACCTGGTTGTTAAGTTAAGTTAGGTTCGAATTTTAGTTAAAACTCGCGCCCATCTCCTTGAGGCGCGCTTTAAAGTCTGTGGCTGCCACCCACGTACTTACGTTTTCCTACCCGCCCGCCTGCCTGCCGCCCACTCGCTTATTCTCCCTGCCTCACTACTGTAATGTGAAAATCGTTCTCTGTTAATTTTTCATCACACACCACTCCATTACTCCAAATTAAAATAAACCTACCAACTTTTAATTGCATAATTTAACTCAAGCAGAGAATTTAATTTGTTCAATATAGTATTTTTATGCCGGGTATCTTTGCTATGTGATTTAAATTGGAGAGGGCGAGCACGAATGAGATTCAAATTGTGGAATGGATAGGGTGTGAACATGAGTGAGATTAATAGTGTAGTGTGTATTCAAAATGAGATTCAAATTAAGGATGATATCAGCACAAATGTGATTCCAATTAGGAGAATACAAATACGTTTACGTTTCAAATTGTGGTGGCTCTAAGACGAGAGAGATTCAAATTACTACGATGATTTGAATTGGCAGGTATGTAAATACCTATGAGATTCTAATTATGCAAAGGTATGGGATTCAAATTGCAGGGGTTGTAATTAATGCTGAAATTGTTCAAATTGCATGCAATGTCTGCGCAAATTTTATTCAAATTGAGGGAGGAGGGAAGTAGCACAAATGGAATTCAAATTGCGGGTGATGATTCAAATTGGGGAAGAAGCAACGGCGAATAAAATTCAAATATAGGCGAAGGTAATCACGAATGGGATTGAAATTGTGGGTGGTGCAAGCACGAATGAGATTCAAGTGGATTGAGTAAAAAGTAGGATAAAATATCGTTTATGTTTATTGATGCAAAATGTAAATTAAGGATGAATTACCTGAGTACAACGTTACATGTAATTTATATGAGCATAGTATTCTCGGTTGGGGCGGTTTAGTCTTATTTCTTCACCGTAATTCAGATTTACAGTCCAATATATTTTATTTACTTTTTAAGTGGCTGGCAACTGGGTATGCTGGATCGTTTTACTAATTAGTCCTTTTAAAACAGTCGCTCTAGAATCTGTATCGAAAGACGCTCGCTCTATCTATTCCAGCTGCCACAGCATTAGTAAATTCACGGGCGCGAGCGATAAAACGTTTACTCTCTTCAACTCACAAATATCAATAGTATTCATCAAGTAAAGATATTTTTGTGTCACAATATAAGAATTTCAATCAATATGTATCTATGCTAGTATATATATATATATATATATATATATATATATATATATATATATATATATACCTTGACTCTTCGCCTATCTTAACTCCTTATCAATCATAACCACCAAAATGTAAAATACATTCCAGAAAATCTGGCACTCATGCGAATGAAAGCAGCGAAGATCTCCTTGGAAATGCTCGTAACGAAAATAAAATAAAAAAAAACAAATTAGGTAAAAAGTGAAATTCACGAAAAAAGGAAAGGAAAAGAAAAGAAAAAAGAAAGGTAAACTAAAAAGAAAAGGAAACTAATTTCTACGCCATTGCAAAACATACCTTTCAACGTTTGTGATCATTTAGAGTTAAACCATGAAATGGTTTCCGGAAATGACTCTTATGTCGATATTAAAAGCTGAGTTTTGTTCCGAAAATCAAATAAAACTTCTCCAACTTCGACTCGTTGCACGAAAGTTCGGAAAGCGATGAATAATTTTCCGATTCGGTAAAGGCGGACATGTTGATTAATGAGGGATCCCAAGGCAATTAGTCGAATAAAGTCCTGTGAAGTTTGGTTCAACATAAATCTTTTTCCGCTAAAGATAAGAGTGGATGAAAATGAAATCTATTTTTATACGAGAGAGAATAACATCATACACCTTCTAACAATGGTGAGGAAAACTGCAATGTACGAAGTGATGGGGTGTAGTCAGTATAGCAAAGAGTAGTAGCCACTTTCACATTGCATCGGGCCTCCACCCTATTGATACAGGTGTTTAGAGGTGTTGGATTGGGTTACTAAATACAATCCCTTGCCTGGTGTGAATGAAGAGCGCCCCCAGGCGTGGATGAAGAGACTCCCAGGGTGTGTTCGATGTTGTGTGTATATTATACAAACCGCATGCACCATCCAAATTGGAAGTTGTAATGTTTTGGGTGAAGTGAATCAAAAGTCCAATAGAAAGTGAGTTAGTAAAATTTGTCCAATAGATAAATTTTGTATTTTATTACTTTCACACAATAATTCTTGTTTCGCTACCTCGGTATAAAAATACTTTGATTTTGTTTCTTTCACACAATCCTTTTTTTGCTACCTCGGTATAAAAATATTTTGATTTTATTGTTTTCACACAATTCTTGTTTCACTACCTCGGTATAAAAATATTTGTATTTTATTAATTTCACACAATAATTCTTGTTTCGCTTATCAATGCAGCTGCTTTTGCATATGCACAAATTTACCTTTGCAGATCTCCACTTTACATTTATTTTCCTTGCCGACTTCTATTCTCAGATGATGCTACGCATCATCTGACTCAAGTTCACATCCACTCCCTTTTTGGACATCTACACACACCACACCTTATTCACTTCCTTGGAAATCTCTTTATCATATACATCTCAAGTTCAAACCTGAGAGATACCTTTAACAATAGTAACATTTACATACAATAAATGTTCCCTAACGAATCTCAACCAACATTAACATTCTTCTTGTATTCAGTTTTGAGCTTAAATGAATTAAAAGACGAATTATTTCTTACTTTATTCACTAAAACTCGTAATTCATACATACCCCATCATGTTGATAACCTAGTGACTTAACTCCTTTAACAAACCTTAAAATCGAAAACAAATTCACATTAATCTATTTTAATCTCGAACAACTTTCAGTAATGGAATGTATTCTGTACCTGAGCTGAAGTCAAGAGAACTCAGATTTTCTATTGTGACCCTTAATGACCGTATTGAAAACTTAGAGATAAGACTCTGATCTTTCACACATCTATTTCTTCTTTTTTCAAATATTTTATTTACGCACAGTTCTTATTTAGGCTCAGTGTGCTGAAAGAAAGACAGAGAAGAGGCTAAGCTGAGGCCGGACGGGGTGCCGAGTCCCGTCAGCACGGCGGCCAGGAAGGCAAATCGCCGCGCCCCTTACGGGGTCACACATCTATTTCCCTCTATAGAAATGATCCTCCCTTTATCTACGTAAATGAATCGATGGGTGCTGATGAAGGTTGACTTTACGGTAGTTGTTCTATGTTGTAGCAACCGAGTAGTTTAGATCCATATTAAACTACATTGAGTATAATTTGCTACCTTGAAAAGACTAAGAAAATAGCGCAAATTGGTATTAAAACACATATCAATTTGCGGTCATTGGAAACGACACTTTGTATGGTTAATCAATATCGGTTGTGGTAATTCACCGAAACGCCCCTCTGTAAGGTTAATCCAAAATAGTTGTGGTAATCCGATAAAAACCCTTTTGTAAGGTTAATCCACAATTGTTGTGGTAATTCACCGAAACACCGTTTTGTAAGGTTAATCCACATTGGTTTGGGCAATTCGACGAAACGCCCCTTTGTAGGGTTAATCCATATAGTTAAGGAAATTCACGGAAACGTCTGGTTGTAGGGTTAATCCTTATTAGTTAAGCGAATTCATCGAAATTGCTGTTTATAGGGTTATTCCACATTGGTTTTGGTAATGCGACAAAAAGGGGGACATTTAAGGATTAATCGATATATTGATATGAAAAACCTAAGATACATTGCATCCTGATTCCACGTCAGTCTTTATTCGTATATGTTCGAGAGAGGCGCGGTAAAACTCGAGCAAAACAACAAGAATCATTAACAACTCTCTCCAAAATTGGAACCGGTGAGCCAAAATGAAGTTTCATTTTAACCTCGCCGAATGGCCTTTTACAGTGGTGGTGTCCTCTTGCTGTAGCATCTCCTATATCCGCGTTTCATCTCCATGCATAATGCCCCACTAAATACCACCACACTCTGAAGATATTATGAATAACGAAACGTCACTACACAATGGAAAAAATCGACAATTTTCCAAAATCATGTATAGATTTTTAAAAAGATTATAACAGACGAACCCACTAACAGATTCGAGTGATTTTTACTTCTTTTTATAGGTAAAATATGCATCAAAATAAGAGATGGTTTAATTTGTTTTAAACATAGAAGCATTTGAACTGTTGACCATTAGTATTGATGCACCACTGAGCTCTTGACTGATTGGCAGACTCAAATATAAAAGTGTTGTGTAGGGATATTTCTACACTCTTCTTCATTGTGATGTTTAATTGCTCAAATTTCAAATTAATCTAAAAAAGTCAATGGGTTCAAATCTGTTTAACCTAGTAGGTACTTGATATTACCTTGTCCGATTCACCGATTAATAAGTATTTCATTTAGGTAGTTCCTGCCATCATGGCGGTAATGAGTAAGTGTTCCATATTGTTAAAGGTAAATGTCTTTGTATAAAAGTTCACTTGTAGGAAAACCTTTCCCTAGAAGCAAGTTGAGGTAGATAAGATCAGTAACTGTACCATCGAAAGAGAATGATTCAACCAAACCTTTGAACTAAAAACCACGCCAGAATGTTATACAAGATAAATTTACCTGGCATTACATATAACCGTGGCGATTTGTGATCAGAATGTACAATTTTGACGATTGATTATAGTATTCAACTTAAGTGTAGCTTCATCAAACCATAGATCTTTGTCCGTAAAATGACCCTATTATGTGATTTTTACTCGCAAAACTTTCACAAACTTGGATTCTGTGAACCGGATCTTCCTCATTCTAAGCTAGTCATTATCTTTAAGATTTCCATTTAACATTCTTCAGTATTCTTTTTCTTATTTTACGCCCACATCTTCTTACAGATTTTATTGGTGATGTTTGAATACCTGTTGATGTCTTAGAACGCCCAGTTGCTTGCTTGTATAAATCACGCACATTGGCGTAGGATTCAAATTTCTCCCAAATAAGTGAAATGGTAAGTCGAGCAAAAGGATTAGTTCCAAAATTCTCTCTCCACTATTTTTGAACCTTTGTTATCTTCTCAACTTTAAAATACAACCTTAGTGTCTATTTTTGTTGCTAAAATTGTAAGCAGGCAAGGCTATTACTAATATTGATTTTGTATCTCTTTAGCCTAGGCAAGACTATTGACAATTCCGCTGTTGTATCTCTTTAGCCTAGGCCAGACTCTTAACAATTCCGCTGTTGTATCTCTTTAGCCTAGGCCAGACTATTAACAATTCCGCTGTTGTATCTCTTTAGCCTAGGCCAGACTATTAACAATTCCGCTGTTGTATCTCTTTAGCCTAGGCCAGACTCTTAACAATTCCGCTGTTGTATCTCTTTAGCCTAGGCCAGACTATTAACAATTCTGATGTTGTATCTTCTTAGCCTAGGCCAGACTATTAACAATTCTGATGTTGTATCTTCTTAGCCTAGGCCAGACTCTTAACAATTCCGCTGTTGTATCTCATTAGCCTAGGCCAGACTCTTAACAATTCCGCTGTTGTATCTCTTTAGCCTAGGCCAGACTATTAACAATTCCGCTGTTGTATCTCTTTAGCCTAGGCCAGACTCTTAACAATTCCGCTGTTGTATCTCTTTAGCCTAGGCCAGACTATTAACAATTCTGATGTTGTATCTTCTTAGCCTAGGCCAGACTATTAACAATTCTGATGTTGTATCTTCTTAGCCTAGGCCAGACTCTTAACAATTCCGCTGTTGTATCTCTTTAGCCTAGGCCAGACTATTAACAATTCCACTGTTGTATCTCTTTAGCCTAGGCCAGACTATTAACAATTCCGCTGTTGTATCTCTTTAGCCTAGGCCAGACTCTTAACAATTCCGCTGTTGTATCTCTTTAGCCTAGGCCAGACTATTAACAATTCTGATGTTGTATCTTCTTAGCCTAGGCCAGACTATTAACAATTCTGATGTCGTATCTTCTTAGCCTAGGCCAGACTCTTAACAATTCCGCTGTTGTATCTCTTTAGCCTAGGCCAGACTATTAACAATTCTGATGTTGTATCTTCTTAGCCTAGGCCAGACTATTAACAATTCTGATGTCGTATCTTCTTAGCCTAGGCCAGACTCTTAACAATTCCGCTGTTGTATCTCTTTAGCCTAGGCCAGACTATTAACAATTCCGCTGTTGTATCTCTTTAGCCTAGGCCAGACTCTTAACAATTCCGCTGTTGTATCTCTTTAGCCTAGGCCAGACTATTAACAATTCTGATGTTGTATATTCTTAGCCTAGGCCAGACTATTAACAATTCTGATGTTGTATCTTCTTAGCCTAGGCCAGACTCTTAACAATTCCGCTGTTGTATCTCTTTAGCCTAGGCCAGACTATTAACAATTCCACTGTTGTATCTCTTTAGCCTAGGCCAGACTATTAACAATTTTGCTGTTGTATCTCTTTAGCCTAGGCCAGACTCTTAACAATTCCGCTGTTGTATCTCTTTAGCCTAGGCCAGACTCTTAACAATTCTGATGTTGTATCTTCTTAGCCTAGGCCAGACTCTTAACAATTCCGCTGTTGTATCTCTTTAGCCTAGGCCAGACTATTAACAATTCCGATGTTGTATCTTCTTAGCCTAGGCCAGACTGTTAACAATTCCGCTGTTGTATCTCCTTCGCCTATGCAATGCCGTTCACAATTGGGCTGTTGTATTTCCTTAACTTAGGAAAGGATCTCAACAATTCCGCTGTCGTACCTCTTTGGGCTATATAGGCTATAAAAAGTAATAAAAATTAGCCTAATCTTTTAGTGGCTCATTGTTATTCATTTTTTTTTTAAATATGTAGACAATGTTTTGGGAGAAAATGCAAATTGAAGACATTGTATATGTTTTTGTCGACAATTATACCCAATAAGCTAAATGAAAATGCAAAAAAAACTGTCCGCCAATTAGGAAAAAGTCTTCAAAATTTACTAAACTAAAATTTAGTTTATGAATGACGATCTTCGATGTCAGAAACTCCCGACAGAGTTTTAATGTAATCCAACGAGGCATGAAAATCATTTGGGGTAGAAATAAAAAATTTGTAGAGAAGAGAGGGAAAACTCAGTGGACAGACTAATTAAGTGACATTAAAATCTAGACATGAATGGAAAAATTACCAGGACTAATTCGTACTAAAATGAAATGGAACTCAACGCACTTGAGCCCCTTTGCAGAAATGTATGAGGTTACTTACTGGTGTTCCAATTATTTTATTGGGTGTTCTATCCCAACCTACTTGAGGTCTTTGCCTGATCACCCTTTAAGATGTTTCATCGTTTAGAATTTTTAATTTATGCGCTGGCCCTCATGTTACTAAAGGGTGACCCATAAAAATTTAGGATGAAAATTTCATGCTTTATTACATAATAAATTGGCATAAGGAGGAAGGTGCAGGGGATGAAGTATAAGCATAAGGTCAGGAGGATGGAGTTTGCCAGGTGGGCACTGCAGCAGTATGGTAGGGTTGTGAACGTGAGGACAGCCTGGTAGAGAATCACCAACACTGATTTCAGTGCCATGGTTAAACAGTGTGGGACTCTCAACATGATGTTGTCTGGACCAGGTCTCGGGAGGAGGCAGGAGAGTTGCTTGAGTTTGAGCAGAAGTTTTATGATTCCTTCATGGTCCGGGGCGAGGTGAGCTGGAAAGGTCTCATTGCAGCAGATGTTCCAATCTTTGTGTCAGACCTGAAGCAGATGTGACAGGCAAAATTGAGATAGCTGGATATGGGTGGGGGGATCATTGGCCAGCTGTATACTCTCATGATCACCCAGTATGCTGTCCCAGCCGTGCATGAGTTGTACGTCAACCAGGGGCTCTGGCAGGATGAAATATTTTATCCTAAATTTTCTGGGTCACCCTTTATTTACTTTAAACACCAAGAGGGAAGTAAATTACCACGAGGAAAACAAAAAATGAGATTCCAAGCGCTTCTACCTTTTTTAACTAGGTGAAAGCGATTGGAGTCGAATTTTATTTGTCCCGCGGGAAATTTACATCTTTGGTCTCCTGCAATCTTATTACACATGAGCAAGAGTGAGGGAATTTTGGGAGAGTGACGATGGAAAGGAAGCTCGTACCTTCAAGGTGAACATGCCTCTATGTGCGAACTTGCTCTTGAAGGGTGACTACCATAATGACCTTCACGCTCTGTGTTAAAGAACTTGTAAGTTTATTCTTTGGTACTTAATACATTGACTCTACGCCCCTTTGTTGAATAATTCTTCTTAAAAAGTTTTTTTGTTACCTGTGGTGTTCATTAGAGTTCCCCTTTGGATCTTGTGCTATTTATTATCTTAATTTCATCAAGGAAATGTTACTATATGGAAGGACTAAATGTGCAGTTGACATTATCACTGGACACAAGGCCATAAGTAAACTGGATATGGAAGACTTGCAATGGAATTAAATACGAATATTGAGTGTGCCGTCAAATGACAAAGTTTAATGTCGCGAATTGCAAAGTTATGCACATCGGTGACCATATTTACTGAAAAGATATACTACGAGTAGAAGTGAAGTAAATTTAAACTTTAAGCGCTTTGTTAAATGCTTTTAATTAAGAAGAGGAGTTTTGCGGGGAGTGAAAGAATGCATTTCATTACGAGTGAACTCTCTACTAAATAGTTATCTTACTCACTTTAGTCCCTATAATTCTAGATGGTTCTGTTAATATTTCATAGTAATCAGTTGATTATTCTTTAACTTTCAAGTCATGCAAAGACGAGACCGATCGTTAATCTTGAAAGGAGTACTGCTTCTTGTTAACATAGAAATGATTCCATACTCGCGATGCCTTCGAATTATAGATCATACAATAAGGCAGAAATAGTCTTATAGATTATCCATCTTAATGAAGTTGAATTGTTTGCTATCGAATAGCTTGAGGAATTTGTTCGAACTTTGACACTTTTCAAAGTAAACATCTTTCTTCTATGGATTTTTAACAATGAATGATGGTGGAAATATTTGGCAAATCACATCAGTTTCCTTTCTAGAACTTTCTCGAATGTTCAATCTTATTTTTTCCATTGAATTAATAAGATTTTGTTTGTTTAAATACAATATTTGCGCATGTTATTAAAAAGGTTGAATACTTTTGTGACCTGCTAATATTTTTTTCTTAGCATTTGTTGTTATATATAAAGCAAATCTACCCTATGTGTATTTCTTCAGTTCAATGCATATATGAACATATATGCAAAACTTTCACAAAATTACTCAAACGATCCAACCCAGAGCTCCTCCATCGTTTTAAACCTCCTAAACCATCACTTCGCCGTATGTATGGTTTGCCAAAAACCCACAAAAGAGGAACGCCATTCCGACTTATTATATCGTGGCATTGACTCTCATGCATACAAACTCTCAAAGTGGTTAGCCTACCTTCTTGATGACCTTGTTGGATTGCCTCTCCTTCACACATAATCCATTCCTCTGATTTCAGGGAAAAATTTAGGAAAATCCACATAAAAGGAAGCCGCTTAATAAGCTCTGATGTAGACAGCCTGTTCACTAATGTCCCACTTAACGAAGCTCTTGATGTTTTATCTAAAGTATTAGATAATCAAAAATTAAACCTCCCTCTAAGCAAAGGTAAAATTATAAATCTTGTTAAACTTTGCGTTACTGGCAATATATTTATCAGCGATATGGGTTTTTTCGTCAAAAATATGGTCTTAGCATGGGTAATCCTTTATCGCCCACATTATGTAACCAACTTCTGGAGCATTTCGAAGTATCATTACTCCCTTTTGTGATTCCCCATCATAACTTTATATGGTATAGGTATGTAGATGATGTCATATCGATTTGGCCTATAAATAGTTTAAACTTATTTGACAATTTCTTTAAGAATCTTAACGACCTCCATCCCACTATCAATTTTAAAGTAGAGTGGGAAAAGGATAATTGTATATCCTTTCTTGATGTAAAAATTGTTAGAGTCATTGACAGAATTAGCTTCACTGTGTACCGAAAATCAACCCATTCTAACTCTTATATTCATTTCTTTTCTTATCATGATATTAACATTAAGCGAGCCGTTGCATCAGGTATGTTTTTGAGATCATTTAGGATATGTGACCCTTGCTTTCTAGAAGACGAGATTACATATATAACCTGCAGATTCATTGAATTAAATTATCCCTTCCACGTGATCAATGAAAGTTTATCTAAAGCAAAATCTACTCATGAACCTCCCTAGAATAAAAACAAATATAGTTATACGAAGTGTATATCCCTTCCTTTGTCTCCCCTCCTCAAAGGAGTGAACAAAGTTATTTCCCGGAGTCTAACCACATTTAAATACCCTTTTTCTACCCTTAAATCTTTCCCTTCGACCAAGCCCGTGGATCAGCAAATTGAAGCAGGTGTATATTTAATCCCGTGCGGCTATACAAACTGTCCCTCATTTTACATAGGAGAGACCGGAAGAACCTTAACAAAACGAATTTATGAACATAAGGTGATGTCAGACGAGGCAGTACAACAACCAATATTTTAATTATATTAGCACAAATCATATATAATTTTAAAGATTTCTGTAAAAGAAAAATAGCAAAATAATCTATATTAATAGAAGAAATTCCCTATTTTAATTTGTCAGATAGGCAATTGAAATGCAGCCCCCATTCCCGTAACCTCAGTGTAAACAACTTAGTCAACGATCTTAGACTCGCACCCCCTGATTAATGACCCCCCCCCCCCTGTTTTGTGTTTCTTTGTGTTTTTTTTCTTTTCTGGTCTGTACAGTATTTAGTAACTTTTGTAACAATTACATTGGCAATATACGACTGAAGAGGGTATGATAAACTACATAATGAAACTAGTCTCGTAAGTTAAACTTTTCGCTTGCTCCTATACAGTGGTTTCTCTATTATTATATATATATATATATATATATATATATATATATATATATATATATATATATATATATATATATATATATATATATGCATATATATATATATATATATATATATATATATATATATATATATATATATATATATATATATATATATATATATATATCAACACTGTTTTGGAGCATAAAGTTTAGTAAACCGGACTAGTTTCGATATTTAGTTTCCCATATCATCTTCAGCCGTTAACTAAGAGTAATCGACAAAAAACCCTGAAATACCAGAACATATAATAACAGGCAACTGACATTAATCTGGAGTCGTTAGCTTTAGGTGATTTACGAAATCCTTTAGAATGAGATTTGATACGTAGGGACTACACCTATGCTGCTCTTCTGACAGATTAAAATTTGAAATTTCTTTGATTAATGAGGATTCACGTATTTTTCTTTTATTATAATCGTTACAATGGTAAATTATTGGGGCACTATGGAATTCGATTATATGATTGCCGTTTTTTGCATAGTTAAAAAGGGTAAAAGTATTACTTGCTCTACCAATAAAGCATAATGAAATCTAAAGTTAAATCTATACTACGGTACAAGTTTAATATAATTAAGAATTGACGCAAATGGCGGTAACATACTAAAATGAACATTATGTTGACGAAACTCAAACGAACAAAAAACTAGAGAGGTATCAACAGTAGTAAATATTCGAAACAAAATTATATTAATCAAATGCAAACGAAATAAACGTAACGGTACAGAACTTGAGAATAAAATGGAAGGGGGGATAAGAATTTCAAAGAATAAACAATATAGTAAAACTAAAAAAGAAACAGAACATTACCTCACATGGTCGAATAACAATGAGAAGTGAAAACGGGCAGGAAATTTAAGATTTAAATCAGTTTGGTTGGTTGTTAAGTTATAAATAACGGAAAGGATGACGCCTCATGATTTAAATTTGGGTGGTTGTATTTAATACACAGAGATTCTTTAATGCAGAGAGTGGATGTACATTTAACAAATTTTAATACAGAAAAATCATTTAAGGATACATCTGTCCTACAATCTATTGCATGTTTTCTGATGGGGGATTACTCTTTATTGCTCAATGTTTTACAGGTTCTATAGCTTAAACCCATGTAAGAACAGTATCTTGCCTAGAGAGAAGCTCTGTGCTTCCTATATAGGTCCCCTGCTTATAGCTAGGGCAAGTAAATTTATATACTATGCACGAACTCAACGGCGTGGGAATACCATCCCTTACTCTGAAAAAATTGCCAATAATTTTGCTGTTAATGAAAATAAGTTTAAAATTTGTTTGACAGTAAAATTTCCTTAAAATAGTAGATAGAGCTTTCCTAAGCAGGTCATTAGAAGAGGTCATCGTGTTTAACAAATTTACTGGATTTTATGGATTATGAATGTTGATGTATGTGGAGGAATGAATATAACGAGGACAAGCAGAAGCTAGTTTGTTTATACAGCGTCAACCGGTAAGTTTCAAATGGGCCAAGACTTTCACAACCCCCCCCTTTCCCCGCTGTACCAAGATCCTTCGAAGTCGCTCGCAAAGAAAGAAAGATTTCGGTGTAGTCCGTTAATATAAACATAGGAGGGTGTGAGAGCCGTTAGAAGGAAAATCTTGCTGCCTAAGGCTTCGTCGGTAGAAAATATATGAACAAACTCACTGTCCCCTCCGATTGTTCATGTCATTTTCGGCAAATAGACGAAAGCTCACCTTCCCCGTAGGTAAACCTAAAGGGGCGAAGTGTCACAGTGTTGAAAATTTATGCCCTAGGAGAAAGGCTTAACTGTGGGCTAGTGAGGGTTCGCTCCTCCTAAACTCCCTCTTGCCCTCCCCCAGTGGATAATCGACGTATATATAGTTCGATCTTGAGAAATTTAAAAGGAGGTCCGCGTAGTAATCGAGAGATGAAGACGAGTCCTTGAAGCAAACAAGGAATAAAGAAGATAGTTGGAACCGAGCAGGACTGACCCTCCCGAGGCTGTTCCTTTGGTCGCTTAGAAGAGCAGACCAGTGATATCGAGAACAACTCTCATACCATTCTCATTGAGAGAATATCCCGTATCTCAGTTTTCCGAAAAAAAACAGAGATACCCCTCATCATTGAGGAATACCAAAGTGAATTCCCATTCAAGAAAAGATTCACGTCTTGGTTAAGTCTCATCGTCGAGAAGCCATAATTGGTAACACCGGGATCGGGATAACTTCCGTTCATCCAAGATCGCCTCACTTACATCTTCAAGTCGAGAAACATCGCCACTCGCCTCCACCTCCCCGGAAAAAGCATTAGCTGTTTTTTTCCCGAATCACCTCACCACGCTCGAATAACCTCAGCGAGCCAGTCTCCAGCCCAACTCGCCCCAAATCACCTCAGCGAGTAGTCTCACTTTCAAGGTCACCCAACTGTCGACACACTCTGAGTTAAAGGTAAAACGAATCTAAAATTTATTCATTTTTATTATTTCCCATTCCGTGTAAAAGTGTATTTAAAGATTTAATATTTCATTCTTTTATGTAATTAAAAGTATATTTTGTCTTAGTTGGTTAATTAGATCCTCGAACGCAGCAAATGGCAATCGATATATCATAATACGAATCCTCTCTGGTTAAAGAATTAAATTAAAGCACCCTTAGAGAAAAGTGGAACGGATTAACTCATGTACGAATCAAACGTACATACGTACTCGGCCGTAAACCACGACAATATAATTTACTTATATTTTAGCAAAGCTTTTGCTAAAGTGGTTTCAAATAGGAGACTAGTTCACAAATTAAAAATGCATGGGATAGGTGCGAATGTTTTGACCTGGATAGCTGAATGGCTGAAAGACAGAAAACAGAGAGTTGTACTGAATGGTGTGAGATCACAGTGGAAGGAAATTATTAGTGGCGTACCTCAGGGATCAGTTCTAGGCCCTTATTATTCATAGTTTATATAAATTATCTTCGGGAGGCTGTAAATAGCAAAGTGTCAATTTTTGATGATGACACTAAATTGGCAGCTGTAGTCAAAGAAGTTGAGGGTAGCTTTAAAGTGCAGAGTGACTTAACTAAGTTATTAGCTTAAGCTCAGAAGTGGCAAATGACCTTACAAAATGCAAAGTTCTTAACATGTGAAGGGATAATAGGGAATTTAGTTATGAAATGGAAAGCGCTCAAAATGACAGGCAAAAAAGGACCCGTTCGTCTCAAACACAACTGTGCAATATGCCAGTTAGAAAAGTGGTGCGTTGACTTTTCGGAGGGCTGCTACTCAAAATGCAGCCCTGAAAGTATCTGCACTACTTGCATATTGACGCGAGAGGTGGAAAAATTAAAAGACCTCTATAGAGCCTCAGAGGAGAGAGCTAAGGTCCTTGAGGGAAAGTTGGAGAAGCTCGAAGCCCTTAACGTAGCTCAGGTTCGATGACTAGAAGAGGCGCCGCCCACTGACGTTTCGGAATCCCCTGGTAATGAAGCGGACATTCCGGCATCATCTGAGGCTAAGCCAGCTGAGGCGAGAGAGAAGGAGAAAAAAAAGAAAGGAGAAACGAAGAAAAAAAAGAAAAAGGTGATAGTTGAAACAAGAGTAAAACCCAAAATAGAAGAAAAACAGATAAAGAAGAAGAAAAAGAAAGATAAGAATGTGGAGAGTAAAGAGGAAAAGGGGAGGCCTCTTCCACAAGGGAAGACCCCGTCTTCAGAGACCAAGTGTCCGAAGGTCACCCTCATTGGTGACTCGCAAACACGGGATCTGCAGCCGCTGCTAGCGGCCCGCCTTCGCACTAGCGTGAAGGTAAGCTGCCTGTCAGGACGGGGTAACCACACCATCAGAGTAGAGGCAGAGAAAGCTCAGATTTCTGAGAATTCTGTTGTTGCTCTGATGGTGAGCGGCAACGACATCTACCTCAGAGGGGGTAAAGTGGGCCTCAGTGGTAAGACCATCCAAACAGTGATGGGAGCCGTGGACGACATAGGGCTTAAAACCCGCAAACGTGTAGTGGTTGGGATGCTTCCGAGAAGAGGTCCATCCCGAACCGCTCACGAAAGAAACGTGGCAGTGAACAAAAGGTTGGCGGATCTCTGCACGGCAGAAGGAGTCTTCTTCGTGGACCCCTGTCGTACCTTTTTCGGTAGAGACGACCTCTACCAAAGGGACGGGGTACATCTCTCCTTTAAAGGGAAGGCCTTTCTCGCCAATCTAATTCAAGATTTTGTGGAACGCACCCAAAGGAGCGTTCGAAACAGAGCGAAAGCGGACGTGCGCCAGCATGCCCGTGTCACTCCTGGGACGACCTTCTCGGAGGTGGTCAAAAAGGGTGTGACCACGAAAACAGAGAAGCCGGGAAACGGAAGAGCGTAGGGAGTCCTACACTAGGGGACTCCCTCAAAGTTCTTCTGTTCAATGCGAGGTCAATCAGGAATAAGTTTCTTGAGCTCCGTGGCCTCGTAGTAACAGAGGAACCTGAGATGGTGGCCATAACGGAGTCGTGGATAAAAAGCTCAAGCCGAGATTTTGAAGGTGAATTCACGATTCCCGGTTACCAGCTCTTCCTGAAAGATAGGCCAGACAGAGAGGGTGGCGGTGTGATGTTGTATGTCAAGGATACTCTCAACTCGACGGATTGCAACATCATATCCGACCATGAACTACTAGGTGTTGACCTAGAGATAGGTCCTGCCAAATACAGGACCCTGGTGCTTTATAGACCTCCTGCCCAACTCGTTGAAAAGGACAGAGATCTGTACCAGCTACTAGGAGAACTTGTCGAAGACAGAGTGTGTATCGTCATGGGTGATTTCAACACACAAGTTGACTGGGAAACCAGAGAACCCTGTGGCGAGAACGCACTACTCCTGGAGTTCACGAACAACGAGTTCCTCACTCAATGGGTGAGAGAGCCAACGAGAGGAGACAATATCCTCGACTTGGTTTTCACCTCTGAAGATGACATCGTTGAGGACCTCTCTGTTGGCGAAGAGCTCGGTGGCAGTGACCACCGACTAATTAGATTTGTAGTCAAAGTCCCCAAGGCAGAGCCTGCAACTAGTAAATCAAGGAAACTGGATTTGAGAAGAGCAGACTTTGCAGGTCTACGCGCGGGACTGACTGACGCGAGGCTAGAAGAGTGCGATGCTGTTGAATACTTGTGGAACAGTTTCAAAACCACATTCATGAGTCTTCAATCGCGTTTTATTCCTCTGAAATGCCCCCGTCGGTCTTCTGTTCAACCAAAGTGGTTTAATCGAGAAATCGGGCAACTGCTTAGGGAGAAGAGAAATGTGTACCGGCAATCGAAGATCTCGGGTGACTTTGACGAATACCGGAGGCTAGCCAGGAGAGTGAAGTCCAGTATAAGGGTGGCTAAGCGGTCTGAGGAACTCCGAGTGGCGAGACTCTGTAAAGAGAATCCCAAGGAGTTTTTTGGATATGTAAACAGCCGTAAACCAATCCGTCTAACGATTGGCCCTTTGAGGAATGAGGAGAGGACATTAAAGCATTCAGATGCAGAAAATGCCAACCTCCTCAACGACTACTTCTCTTCAGTGTTTACTGAAGAGTGTGGTCCCATTCCCCAGCCGACGGATTCCTACTCGGGGGAAAAGCTGGAGGCAATGGACTTCACCGAAGGAGAAATAAAAAAAAAGATCGCTGACCTAAAGACGAATAAGTCCCCTGGACCGGACCGGTTTCTACCTAAAGTGTTGAAGGAAGTGTGCGATGAAGTATCACAACATCTGTGCGCTATCTTTAACATGTCAATCCGGACCAAATGCGTTCCTAGAGACTGGCGTGAGGCGGAGGTGACTCCGATCTTCAAGAAAGGAGACCGTAGCCAACCGTCGAACTACCAACCTATCAGTATGACTTCGATAGTCGGTAAACTCATGGAAAGCATCATGGTGGACAAAGTGACGTCGTATTTAGAGTCAAACCTGCTACTGAGGAGTTCCCAGCACGGCTTCCGAAGGCAACGGTCATGCCTGACGAACCTTGTAGAATTCTTCCACTTCATTGTCAGTGAGCACGATCGGGACAAGGCGGTGGATGTGGTCTACCTAGATTTTTAGAAAGCCTTTGATAAGGTACCACACCGCCGCCTTCTCCGGAAAGTGCGAGCGCTTGGCATAGACGGAAAGGTAGCCGGCTGGATCGAGAACTGGCTAAGTGGCAGACGGCAACGGGTGGTGGTAAATGGACAGTCTTCTGAGTGGGTGCCCGTTACTAGCGGGGTGCCTCAAGGTTCTGTCCTGGGACCACTACTATTCATCATCTACGTCAACGACATGGACGGTGACATGGTTGCCAAGATTTCCAAATTTGCCGACGATACCAAGCTTGGTATGAACGTTGCAAAGGATGTAAATACTGCCCGCCTGCAGGAAGATCTTGGGAAGATTGGGGAGTGGTCGGACACGTGGCAAATGCCTTTTAACGTGGGCAAATGCAAAGTGATTCATATCGGCCACAGAAACCCCCAATCTCAGTATATCCTTAAGGGCACTGCTCTTGAATCGAGTGACACTGAGAAAGACTTGGGTGTTACTATTACTAGTGACCTCAAGTTCTCGAAACAGTGCATGGAGGCGGAGAAAAAGGCCCAAAGGATGCTAGGCTATATTAAGCGCCAGTTTGGTTATCGGAACCAGGAGATTGTACTGTGCCTGTACAACTTACTTGTCCGACCGCACCTGGAGTATGCCGTACAATTTTGGAGTCCTTCATTGCGAAAGGACAACGCGAGATTGGAACGCGTACAAGCCAGGGCAACCAAGCTGATTCCCTCTATCCGACATAAAAGTTATGAGGATAGACTAAGGGAATTAGATCTGTTCTCGCTGGAAACCCGTAGACTGCGTGGTCAGCTCATCGAAGTTTTCAAAATACTTCGAGGGTTCGACAATGTTGACTATCGGGATATTTTCACACTGAGTGAGAACAGAACGAGCAATCACGGCTTCAAACTTGAACTGAAGCGTTACAACCGCAATCTGTGTGGAATTTTTTTCACTTACAGTATCTGCGGTATGTGGAACGCACTTCCAGTGGAAGTTATCAACAGTGAATCTGTTGACAAGTTCAAGTCAAGACTAGACAAAGTCTTGAAAAGTGGCCGTTTAGGGACGCAAAACAATTGAGCAGCCTTGTGCCCGCTCAATTGCT
This sequence comes from Ceratothoa steindachneri, assembly GCA_963969495.1. NCBI lineage: Eukaryota > Metazoa > Arthropoda > Malacostraca > Isopoda > Cymothoidae > Ceratothoa > Ceratothoa steindachneri. Next base: position 47,724,691 of record OZ018337.1, read on the forward strand.
AGTCCAAAGGTACCCTCTTTGAATGGACCGTAAGGTCTCCTAGGGTACCTTCTTTCCTTGTTGTTACTTCTTGTTGTTACTAGTAGTAGATAGATCACTGAAGTTTTTTAAGCTGTGTATTGAGGCAAAAAATAGAGCAAATAGGGTGCTACGTTACATTAAAAGGAATGTTAGCTACAAGAGTAAGGAGGTTATCTTTAAACTCTACAACTTGTATGTCAGGCCACATTTAGAGTACTGTATTGTCAGAGATCAAAGAGAGAGAGAGGGGGGGGGGGAGATGCGCGCTGCCACGCCTTCAATTGAGAGAGAGACAACATACACCTGGCAGACACCTTTTGAGTGCGCTAATGGAAGTACCAAATCATGAGACGCTGTGGGGGCCTGAAAGCCGCCATCGCAGAAAGCCGCGACAAGTGTGATAGCCCAAAAGGTCCCATCGAGAGTCGGACATAGTTTCGCCTCGCTGACTTAGGAACCTTTTCGCAATCGTGCTAATAGGGCGAGACTACTCTCGCCTGCCGATGCGTCGGAGCCTAGAACCAACCCCTTCGGATGGAGGGGGAACAAAACCATTCGATCTTACTATAAATCCTCCGGCGCCAGAGTTGGAAGGCAGTATCCTTGCCTGCCCACCTCGTCAGTATTGTCTGCCAGCCCCCCGTCAGTACCCGCTATTCGCGTTCCGTCGAACTCTGCACAATTCTCGCAGAGCCCTTTAAGCTCAAAGTATTCTTGACTAATTAACGTGAAGCTACTCCATACTCATTCTACCCGCTCCTCGAACGCAACGCACCCAGTCTCGATTCGTGTTCTGACACGAAAACAATGTCTAAGTTCATCCCGTAATAGTCATTGTCAAGGGTCTATTATTTTAACTTGGTGCTAAGGCAAGGATTCCTCCCTCGGACCAAATCTCCGAGGTAACATCAACGCGTAACTCTCCTGTTCAAGTGCTCTTTCTACCCACCCACCTTCCAGTTTAAGCCACCATCATCGGCTTCGTATACGCTCAAGCTCATTCGAGTGATGCTCGGTCAATATCGTTCGTTTGTTTGTACGGCGACCGTGCTCGCCAAGTATTAGCTTTTTTTTAGCCGCTGATACTCGTGTACGTCTAATGTGTATATAGCTTGTTTTATAAACTCATTTAACCTTGTAAAAGAATATTAATTTGCATATTAATAAAGTTATTTTGTACCGGTTTTTCTATTGTCCCGAACCTCCAAGATAGTCGACTATTTGGCCAACCTATATTCAGTTAATTTACACCCTGCTTGTATTATAAATTCCCCACGCACATAGCCCTCATTGACCTCGGCTGAGAAACGCAGAAATGGTTAACTTGACCCTATTCTACGACATGTATACAAGCATGGTCACTACATTTTACACATGATATCAATTTACTAAACACAGTACAAAGGAGGGCAACAAAAACAGTACCTTCCCTGAAGCACCTTGAATATGAAGATAGACTGAGGGTACTAAATATGTTCTCATTTGAAGGAAGATGTGTGACGGGAGATATGATTAAGCTTTTTAAAATCTGTTCTGGGATGGATAAGTTGGATCTTAGCAAGTTATTTGAGTTGGACGGTAGTAATAGGACTAGAGTTCACCACTTGAGATTTAAAAACAGAGGTGCAGGTGGTAGATCACTGGAATAATTTGTGCCGCCTGAGACAGTAGACAGTCCAAACTTGAATGTATTCAAACGCAGATTAGATGATTATATGGAGAGGGATGGTTAACTTATTCCTATGGATGCAGTTTTTTATTATTGTATATTATGGTTGATTTGGATTTTGACAAGCTTTGATGATGATGTTTTTTGTTTTTGACGCATTCTGTGGATGGTTCAAATTGTATATTGTAGATGCATGATATGACACAATCCTATGGATTGTTTAAATTGTATATTGTAGATGCATGATCTGAAACATTCCTATGGATGCATTTTATGAGTGGGTTTCAGCAGATGCGGATGACCTTTGATTAGGCCCTTATGGCATTTATCATCCGTGAAATTATGTTATGTTATTCTATTCAACCCTTGAGTCGTTTAGGTCGCCCTCGGATGTTAACAGTACGTGCAGCTTGAAAATTTTCTAAAACAGTATGTGACACGCCACAGACTTTGTGAGCTGCAGGAAGATATGGTAACAAGTGGAGTTAAAGTTAGCAAGGATACAATATGTAGAACGTTGCGTCCTTATGATTTTACTCCAAGTAAGATCCCCCTCCCTAAGAAAAATCACTGAAAATCTTGGTTGGCATTTGCAAGTGAACATTTAAATGAGCCGCCAACGTTCTGGGAACAAATCCTTTCGTCAGGTAAATGAAAGTAGAACTTTTATGTCAAAATTCAGGCACTAGTGTGTGAAGAAAAAAGTGTGAAGCTTACGCGCCAAAGAATATGATCCCTACAATCAAATTCGGTGGTGGATCAATCATGGCTTAAGGTTGTTTTATATCATCAGAGGTTGGGATAATCGAGGTAGTCGAAGAAAGAATAAACGGCGAACTATAAAAGGAAATTTTCAAAGAAATTTGTTATCTAGCGTTGGCTCTCTAAACATGAAACCACGATACACATTTCAACAAAACAATGACCATATACAGCAAAATAAAGCTAGAATTATCTGCATAGAGGTATAATTCATGTTTTGCAATGGCCAAATCAATCTCCTTACCTGAATTCCATCAAAATTTGTGAAGGGAATTGAAAGTCTTGTTTCAGAAACGAGATCCGCGTCGCTTATCTAATTTGAAGAAAATATGTTTGGAGGAATTGAACAAATCAGGCCAAGCACCTGTAAACAAATCTTAGAAGACTATTCAAAGCACCAGCAAGCTACATATATTTCGCGACAAAAGTATGTAACCAAGTAGTAAACCATTCTTATATGAATGTGTTTTAAACTTTTCGATTATCACATTTCACTATTTTCTTATGAAGTTTTTACTGTTCACCATTTTGGTTTTCTGATCGTTGCATTGTATATAAAGTTCCCCGTGCGTTGGAAACTTTTGTGTCCACCCCAGTATATATATATATTAGTGATGGGACGAGTACTCAGTATCGGTATCGACTACCGGTAGTATCGGCTTTTTTTAGCGGTATCGGAACTCGTATCTGTATCGGGACTTTTATGGCTCATTTCCGATATCAAAATCCGATACTTGACATTAATTTCCAAGACAGTGTATGCAATCGTTTTACAACATATGTATATTGATTATATTTAATGATTATATTATTGTGTCCCGTACGTGAAAGATTTCACATAATATGCACCTAATTTATTTACACAGAATTTAACATTTTATAACCCTTTCAAACCCTTAGTTTTTCATGGAACCAAAAGGAACAAGCACAGGCCAAACTACTAGTTTACCCGTACGTGAAAAATTTACGTAATTTTAATCAATCAAATGACTGCAGTTAGTTTAGTATAAATAATATAATTTTATTTAAATGTTTAACTCAATATTCGTAAATTTTGCTAATTTTATCCCGTTTAAAAATAGTTTGAAAATAGTGTACACGTGCCATCATAAATGACGGAAAACTTTACATTATTTTCATCTCCATAATTATTGGGTAAATCTTGAACAAGAGATTAGAATTTCTAAAGAGTCACTTCCGTCACAATGAAAATTATTATCACACAAAAAACACATGCAAATAGCATGAAATCAAAGCCGTTACATATAGTCATATTGTATGGATGCTACCAAACCAATTAATTTCTATTTTTGTTCCATCGTTTTTTCCGACAAATTTTATTTCGTTTAAAACAGCTGAAAGTTAAGCTTTAAATAGACTCTTTAATCTTTATGTACAACTTTTATCTATAAATTGTATTTGTTTTATATTCCTTCTATATTCATATTTAATTTTCACCCATTGCAGAATGAATATGAACAGTTACATGAAATTAACGGTAGTGTTAGAGAGTAACCATATCGAACATGTTCAAACAGCGTTCATTCAAACGAACAAACACGAAACATATGATTCAAGATTTGTTATTTTATTAATATTCTTTCAATCTATAATCAAATGCGTAGAATTTCTTTTTAAGGAAAAATTATTTAGAATATTGCGTTCGAAGTAGGACTAATATTCAAGTTTACACCTTTATTGTCTGCTGTTTTTATTTGGTTGCTAAAGGAATTAGTTGTATAATTGGATACCTAAGTATTCTATTTTGTAATAGCTTGTTGTAATAGCTGAAGGATTAAACAAAGCCACATTGTTCAGTAGTATTATCCTTCAAACAAATGAAAGGAAACCTATATAAGTATTTACTAATGCACAAACACGTACGTATATCATATATATATATATATATATATATATATATATATATATATATATATATATATATACTCGTATAAATAAGTACTCAGTACTCGTATCGGAATCGGGAGTATACAGTGATATCTCGTACTCGGTATCGGTACTCGATTGAAAATCTGGTATCGTCCCATCACTAATATATATATATATATATATATATATATATATATATATATATACAAGAAGGAGAAATTGGACGTGAATGAGCAATGAGACAAGAAACATGAGTTTTTTAGAGGTAAGAGAAAGGGACATTAGAAGAAGACTAGAATCAAAGAGAGCAGAACGCGGCACAATGAAGGCAATCCTTTACCGAGAAGACAGAGATAACGCCAGGTGAAAAAAGTTTGAAATTACTAGGGACTCGAACCCGGGTTTGCTGATTGCCGGTCAGATGCTCTACCGCTAAGCTACCAGGCACAGTGACTCTACTTCGCCCAAAGCGTTACTCCATCAAACCCAGTATCCCTCTAAACTAGGAACTTACAAGGAATTTTTATACCACATCTTCTTACCCGCTCACAATTTAAAGGCTTATCCCCCATGTCACATGTCCCCTAGCGTTATCTCTGTCTTCTCGGTAAAGGATTGCCTTCATTGTGGCGCCCTCTGCTGTCTTTGATTCTAGTCTTCTTCTAATGTCCCTTTCTCTTACCTCTAAAAAACTCCTGTTTCTTGTCTCATTGCTCATTCACGTCCAATTTCTCTTTCTTGTACTATATTGTTATATAGTCTGCAATGCAAAGTTTCTGCACCTTTCTTTCTGTCTTCAAAATTGTTTTGAAAGGCAGAAAATAGATATGGCGAAAGCTCTGTGGTGGTTGTCATCACCCGCAGAACTTGCATTTGCTCCTTATATATATATATATATATATATATATATATATATATATATATATATATATATATATATATGTGTGTGTGTATGTGTGTGTGCGGAAAGAACAAAGAGTAATGTATGATGTACTGTGTCAAACACTTTTTATGTATTAAATTACAATACACGTTAAGATTTAATGACACCGATATGGCCTTATTAATATAAAGAACTTGTTTCCTTTGTTCTCTAATAGTTGAAAACGGAAAGTTTGATTTCATTTACAGGATAGCTTAGAAGTGGAAAATATAGGTTTTGACTCTTTTCAGTTCTTGGATTTTACGGTGATTTTTCATTTTAGCGTTAATATCAATGTGAGGGAACAAGCACGTGATGGGAAAAATAACGTTGCTTTTAAGCACGTGATGGACCTCGTTGCCGCTTAGAAGCATTTTTCCAAGCTCAAAAGCGTAAGAAACAACAAGAGCGGGCTGAGGAATGCAGCCCTTATCAATCCGAGTATTTAGACAAGGAGTCTTTCACGCATCCTCCCCCTGCCAACCACGCAGGAATCACCTGAGGTAAACGAAAGCCAAAGTCGCATTCGCACTATTCAACCATGGACGATAGTCCCTCCCCCCTCCTTCTATGGTGTACAGACTATCTTACTCCTCCTTGATTCGGGTTGTCATACGCCGAAAGCAAGTAATTTGCGGGATAAAATCGAATATTCCTCCTTGGATAAAACAAATATCTACCCTGGATTAGTCAAGAATCCTCTTCCCGTGAAAATACCTGTCTAATTCCGTGCAACGTCTCCATCATCAAAGAAGAACCCAGGTCTTGTCCCAAAAGACTTCATTGCAGCGTAATATCCCCTTAAATACGCGGAGTCGTCCAAACAACCCGTTGACGTCTCAAAAGAAACTCATCCTCCATTTTCTTCAAAGAAATTACACAGGAAGAATTCACAGTCTCCACTCTCGGGAGCTCTGCCACCAATCCTTTCCCCCGTCATCTCAAAGGAATACTTCAACTCCGAGCAAGTTGACCCTGGACCCCGTCGAAGTGACTCAACCTCTATCCCCACTTTGAAAGACATGACCTTTGTCTCCCCTCCTCCATTTTGTACAAGGTATTGTAACAAATATTTTTAGCTTCCCCAAATTTATAATTGCCACCTACTGTTCCCCCATTATCCTTGTGTGTTTACTGTTTCCCCGTGTAAAGCCCAATTTTAATTCCATCCAGCCTACCCATTTTATTGCATTTTAAATACCTAATCTTAGTACTTTTCCGTTAACCATTGTAACTATTTGTCTTATTATGTCTTTTATTGTTGTACCATTTAAACTAAATTATTAATATTTATTAAAAATCTATTTTTTTCTACTCCTTTACTTTCAATATTGAATACTCAGCCAATAAAGAATTAAAGTAGCTATATTGGATTAGCCCCCCCTAACGACAATCTGACCTCGTAATCGAACCCGGCCGACCAAAGGTATTAAAAGAAAACCCCGCACACTCTAAAAATCGAATATAATAGATATATGTATGGTATATAGAAACCTATACTACGATATATATATATATATATATATTATATAAAATCTGGTGTCAAGTGTGTTAGGTGGATTTAAAAAGGTTTAAATTTTAGATCTTTTAAAGTCACCTCAAATTAATTTTTGTGTTAAGTGAAAAGGCTAAAGATTTGCTCAAAGATTTAAGGAGAATAATTTCCCATTTAAATTTTAAGTCATCCGTATTTAATTTGTGTGTGCACCTTAGACCCCAACAGAGAGTCGAGCGTAAAATTTCCCAGGCGGATTAGATAGACTGACCGTTTTTATTTCGTGCATTGAGATTGTCCCAGAGATAGGAACTCGAATAGTTTGTTAGTGTAGGTAAAAGTTTGCACACACGCAGTAGGTCTTTATTGGCGTGATTAAAAAAAAATGGCCTCGTTTCAAGTTTTTATAGCGCAAGGCAAATCTCTTGGCCTGTTTGGAAGAGATTTGCTAGAATATATACAAAATGAAGAAAGAAATGTTAGGGAAGAAAGAAAAAGTAAAGAGAAGCTTGAACAAGAAGAAAGACAACTTGAACAAGAAGAAAGACAAAGTGAACTAGAAAGAGAAGAAAGACAACTTGAACAAGAAGAAAGACGACGTGAACAGGAAGAAAGGCGAAAAATATGCCAGCACGAAGTGGAAATGATGCGGACACAAGCAGAAACACAATCTGTGAGTGGAAGATTGGAAGCTCTTCAAGGTGTCCCCCTTAAACTTCCCACATTTAAGGAGGTCGAAGAATTTTTCTCATTCCTCACGCATTTTGAGAAAATTGTGGAAATCAATCACATTGATTTGGAAACAGAAGGAGTAGCGAAATTGCTCCCCTTGCTCAACTCGAAATTGAGAGATATCTTCATCTCATTGCCCAAGAATATACAATTGATTATTCTATCCCAAAGGCTTGATTACTCGCAGCCAATAATATGACCCCTGATTACTACCACCATAAGTTCTGTAGCGCTAGGGTTTTACCCGTTCAAACGCTCCAACAGTGTGGGTATACCCTTCAAAGATAACTTAAATTTTGGTTAGAATCTTCGAAAATTTCCCCCGATTATGAATCCTTATTAGATTTTGTTTTAAGGGACCAGTTACTGGTTTCGCTGCCCCCAGAGATCCGTGCAGCCGTGAAGGACCGGCGTTGTCGATCTTTCAAGGAATGCGTTGAAAAAGCTGATGTCTTCGCGGTAAGTCATAACTTGTACCCTAAGGACTCCAAGAAGCTCTTCCCACCCTCCCCTAAATCGAAAACCAGAAATCCCTGATTTAATCAAAATTCCCAGTCGAAGTTCGTGAAAATTCCAGGCCCCTTTAAACCAAAAAGTTTTCCCCCACTGAACCTCGAGATGTGAAGCCCCTTTCCAGCCTTTCCCTCCAGTATCCTTGCCAAAGAGACTCATTTTATGCTATACGTGCGGAATAGCGAACCATATAAGTTCAAACTGTCCCTAGAACTCCAAATTTCGAAACAACCCCCCTCAATAGGTTCACCAAGTAAGAGCTGCTGCCGCTCTCCCTCTTCTTCCCGTTGAGTCTCCCGTTCCTTCACCTCCCCAAGGCCCACCGGATCACCAAGTGAATTTTATTTTTAATAAGATCTCACCAAGAGCCTTGAAATTTAAGCATGACAGTGTAAACCACTGTCGTACGTCCACTATCGTCCGTGATACAGGGTATACTTGCATCATTGTGTCTGAGAAGCTTCTCCCCCTTGTGTCCCCTGACCACGATAAATTTGCAGTAGTCCACGACTACTTAGGACGTTCCAACCGCTTCCCAATTGTAAGGTGCTACATCCACTGTCAGTACTTTAAGGGCTGGGCCAAGGCAGTTTCGGCCCCAATTAAATTCTGTTCGGTACTAATTGGACAAAGTCCCAAAATCTCCCCTAACCTAGTGGCCCAGCCGGTCACTACACGCGCAGGCGCGAGAAAAAAATCCCAGGATCCTGCCCCCATCGAAGTTCCCGCTAACTCAGAATTTAAGGGAATTCTAAACCCAGAATTCACCAAGGCCCAGAAGGAGTGTGGAATTCTCCTCCCCTTATGGAAAAAGTCGCAAAATAAAGAGCAAGACTCGGTTCGTGGGAACAAGACCGTGTCCTACGTCAAAAAGGATGGCCTCCTTTACAGAGAGACTACGGATGGCGTTAACCCAGTAGACCTCTCCCTTTGCATTCCCCAATCCTATGTCCTCATGGTACTCAAGATCGCGCATGATAGTGTCTTTTCTGGCCACTTTAGTCATAACAAGACAGGTCAGAGAATTTTCAAGCATTTCTTTTGGCCCAGCGCAGCAGCTGACATCTCAAAGCATTGCCAGTCGTGTGACATTTGTCAGAAGACCTCTGCTAAAGGTCGCGTAAAACTCAACCCCCTTCAGAGAGGCACCATCAGTTCTGAACCCTTCTCCCGTGTGGCTATCGACCTTGTCGGCCCCATTCACCCCCCATCTAATTAAGAGCACAGCTAAATATTTACTCTAGTGGATTTTGCCACGCGCTGCCCCGAGGCTGTCCCACTAAAGAGGATATATAGCATCACCTGCGCCGAAGCCCTCATATCCATTTTTTCGAGATTAGGCGTTCTGAAGGAGGTATTGTCCGACAGAGGAAGACAGTTTACTTCAGAATTAATGGAGCATGTGGGAAAATTACTGATGGTAAAGCCCCTGTTTAATACTCCTTTCCACCCAGAGACCCATGGAATGTGTAAGAAATTTAACGGTACTCTCAAGTCCATTCTCCGTAAGATATGTGCTGAACAACCACGTGAATGGCACCGCTATCTTTCTGTGGCGCTCTTCGCTTACAGGGAAATCTCGCATCGTACGCTAAGTTTTGCTCCGTTCGAATTGTTGTACGGTCGCAACGTGAACGCTTACTGACCCGGTTACGTAAAAACTGTCTTACTATTGGCCCCGGTAAGTGCCACTTCGCCTTTAAAACCATTAAATATTTAGGGTTTAATATTGGGAAAAACCAACTTAGTCCCCAAGAGGAGAAGATAAAGGTGATCGTCAATATCCCTCTTCCCGGCAATAAGAAGCAGCTCCGGTCATTTATGGGATCCGCTTCATTCTACCGACGCTTTGTCCCAAATTTTGCGTCCCTGGCCACCCCCATCTGCGACCTTTTGAAAAAGAACTCGCCCGACTTAATAACCTGGAACCCGAAAGCCACCGATAATTTTAACTCCCTGAAAATGAAATTAGTTTCTGCCCCCATTTTGAAGTTGTCCAATCGTGAAAAGTCGCTCGGGATTGGAACTAAGGCCAGCAACGAAGGCCTTGGGTGTGTGCTACTTCAATATGAGGACGGAAGCGAAAGACATCCTGTGGCCTACGCTAGTTGCAAATTATTACCCCGCGAAAAGAACTATTCAGTTATTGAAAGAGAAGCTTTAGGAATAATCTGAGGAATTCAGACATTCAAAAATATACTTAGTAGAGAAAGAGTTTCGCGTGAAAAATGAGCACTGCCCCCTTGAGTATCTCCGGAACGTAAAACACACGAACGGCAGACTAATGGGGTGGAGTCTCCTCCTCCAAGAGTACCAGTTTAAAATCAATTATATTAAAAGGACAGACAATCAGATGGCCGATTCCCTCAGCAGAAATGCGTTACCCGATAATCCCGATTAGTTCAGTGGAGAATGGCCCTAAAACAAATGTTTGGTAGTTGCATATATTTATATCCGTAATAATCTAAGGTACTTTTAAATTATTTTTTTTAGGATAATTGATTATTTTGTGTACTTACATTTCTTTGTAGTATATATGTATTTATGAAGAGAGAATAACTGTCATCGCGATATGAAATGGGAATGTCCCCGTTATTTTCATGGGTTTTTTTTGGGGGGGGGGGTAAACTTCCCAAGTAGAAACTATATGTCGTGTGGTTTTAGATTTTTTCTTTGTTTAATATTCATTTTCTTAGTAGTATATATAGTATTCTGTGTGGTCACATGACAATTTTAGAATAAGCTGGTCATATTTTTGTTTGTAGTTTATATCTTGGTAACAGCGTATGTATATTGTGTATAATTCCTTTATGTTCCGGTAGAAAACGAGTCGGAACTGAGTCGCGCCCCCACCTCCACCCCCCACACACCTAAAAGAGTATCGGGTTGTCCCGTTTTTCACCTTATTTCTTTTTTTTTTACCGAGAAAAGGTCCAACTTTCCAAAAGTGAGGCGTTGGAGGGAACAAGCACGTGATGGGAAAAATAACGTTGCTTTTAAGCATGGCCTCCACTTGATTAACCTCGTTGCCGCTTAGAAGCATTTTTCCAAGCTCAAAAGAGTGAGAAACAACAGGAGCGGGCTGAGGAATGCAGCCTTTATCAATCCGAGTATTTAAACAAGGAGTCTTTCAAATATCCACCCTGGATTAGTCAATAATTCTCTCGCCGTAAGAATACACGTCTGACTCCGTGCAACGTCTCCATCTCCCAAGAAGAACCAAGTCTTGTCTCAAAAGGCTTCATTGAAGATTGATCTTCGCGTAATACCCCTTAATTACGCAGAGTCGTCCAAACAACCTGTTTGACGTCTCAGAGAAACTCACCCTCCGTTTTCTTTGAAGAAATTACACAGGAAGAATTCACAGCCTCCACTCTCAGAAGCTCTGCCCCCCCCCCCCCCTCCGTCATCTCAAAGGAATACTTCAACTCCGAGCAAGTTGACCCTGTAACCCGTCGAAGTGACTCAACCTCTATCCCTACTTTGCAGGACACGACCTTCGTCTCCCCTCCTCCATTTTGTACAAGGTATTGTAACAAATATTTTTAGCTTCCCCAAATTTATAATTGCCGCCTACTGTTTCCCCATTACCATTGTGTGTTTACTGTGTCCCCGTGTAAAGCCCAATTTTAATTCCATCCAGCCTACCCATTTTATTGCATTTTAAATACCTAATCTTAGTACTTTCCCGTAATCATTGTGACTATTTGTCTTATTATATGTCATTTATTGTTGTACCATTTAACCTAAATTATTAATATGAATTAAAAATCTATTTTTGTCTACTCCTTTACTTTCAATCTTGAGCTCATCATAGCCGTGTAATAGCCTGTAACAAAGTGAGACTTTAAATACTCAGCCAATAAAGAATTAAAGTAGCTATATTGGATTAGCCCTCCCTTACGACAATCTGACCTCGTAATCGGACCCAGCCGACCAAAGGTTTTTATAAAGAAACCCCGCGCACTCTAAAAATCGAATATAATAGATATATGTATGGTATATAGAAACCTATACTACGACAATCAATTTATTTTCGAGTTTACTTTCATTTCAATGAGTATAATAATAAATATCTCAATAAAGGAATATTTCTAGCTTAATATAACCATGAAAAATAATCAAATAAAAATGAACAGACCGAAAAAAACGTTTTTAGTTTCTCCAATCATTTAAGAATTACTTGAAATATTATAGAAAACATAATCTCCAAATCTTTGATGGGTAGCTGGGTTCGTATCTCTGTAGAAAAGTGCGAACGAAGTCGGAGAGGAGATTTTAATGTACGAACTATGGACATAACTAAGAAACCATACCTCGGATGAGGTCGGGAACGAAAGCAAAGATCATAAAGCGATTAATGCACAAGAATCATAAAGTTATAGCAAAAGGAACATTTAAAGAGACACATATAACAGCTCTTTATCTTTAGAACCTTCATAAAATATTTAAAGAGAAAAAAAGGAAGAGAGAAGAAAAACACAGTGTAAGAGATGGAAGTAGGGGGAAAGTGAGAGTGAAATAGCGAGAAAAAGTGTAAGACGGAGAGAGTAATAGAGAGAGAAAGAAAGAGAGTTGGAAGTAAGGAGGGGTGAAAAGGCAAGATAGATTGTAAGAAAGAGAAAGAGATAGAGAGAGAGATGGAATGAGGGAGGGTAAAAGGAGGTGAAAAAGCAAGAGAGTCAGAAAGATAAAGAAAGTAAGAGAAAGATAGGGGGAGAAAGGGAGTGAAAGAGCAAGAAAGAGAGTAAGACAGGGAGAGAGAAAGAAAGAGAAAGAAAGGAGGGAGGGGGAGAGGAGCATTGGAACAATAAGAAAGAAATATAGATAATAAAAAAGAGATAAAGGAGGGAGAGGAGAAAGAGAGATAAAGAGAAAGAAAGAAATAGAGAGGGGGGGAGGGGCAAGGGCATGTAGAAGGAGAGGAGAAAGAGAAAGAAATAAAGGGAGTGATGGGAGGGGAGGCGGACGGGCATGTAGATGGAGAGGAGAGAGAGAGGGGGGGGGGAGGGACGAGAAGGAGGGAGGCTTCATTTTTTATTAAAGAAAAGTGAAATTAACGGAGTTTTTTTCGCCAGGAAATTTCGAACAAAATGATTAAAAAACCTGACAAAGGTGAAGTAAATGACTATGTTTGGAAGCCTAAATACACCCTTATATGTACATAGGCATAGAAAGAAAGCTTCTATTACAAGTGTCTTCCCCCTAAAGCTATTAGAACACACAACACACGCATATTGTTCCTTTCTCACATTCCTAACCATAAAGCACAGTAAACTTCCATTATCCGCACCTTCAGGGGGAAAGAAACCCATAATAATTCCATACGGGTTCGAAAAGGTTATTAAGGAACCACCAGACATTCGTGTATATGCTATCGAGAAGTGTTTTATCAATTATGGGCATGTCATACCCTCGTAAATCTAAAATTCTATGCTTTGGGTACTTGCCTTGGGTAGAGGAACGATAGAAAAGTTCAAATTTAATCCAGTTAGGTCATTTATCGCATCCCAAATAGGTATCACCTGAACCTTAGGAAGATTAAGCCCCTCACTTATAACTATTGCCTCGTGTTTTCTGGGCGTGTCGCTCTTCCTCTTGTTTGAAGTTCTCTTTTTTCTCTATCTTTTTCTATATAAGGAATGATTTAAGGTAAATAGGTGGGCGCGATAACGAAAACCTGTATCAAGATAACCGATTAATCGATAGCGATAATCTTATTGGCGATAACCGATAATCGATAACTGGCGATAAATTTATCGCCCAATAAGGTGATCACCGATAAATCAATAAATCCAAAATTGTAATACAATATTGATTATTGAATATATACAGCGTTATTTTATAATACAATAGTAGGAATATTTGAATACTATTTCTTAGTTTATTACCTGGTGAGGCTCTCCTTCATCTCCTCATATGTTTTGGGGATCCTCCTCCCACCTCGGAGCTACCTATTTCCGCCTCCAAGGCACGCGTGGCTCGCCCCTGTGCTAAACTGGAACCCAAAACAGAAATTATCGATTATCGCTATTTGGAACCAAAAGTATCGGCGATACCGATAAATCGATAACGCGGGGGGGGGGAAGAAATATCGGATAACCGATAACCCGATGTCGTTATCGCGATAACGCCCACCTATGTTGAGGTAAGTATATATATTTTTCAGTTGTTGTACAGCTCAGGATGGAGAATGATGCTTAGAAATTGCACTTGTGATCTGATAAAATCATTCTTTCTCAAAGCTTTTGTTTTCGATAAAGAGTAAATTTAGACAATTATTAACTGAATTTTCTCATTTTTTCTTACCTTTTGATCGCTTCATCTATTCATCGTTTTATCGATTTTTTTATTTCCCTTCTGTTCTTTACGATTGTCATACGATACTAACAATCGTATCTGATAAAAATCATAAGTTATCTTCAATTTGTATGAATTTAATCATTATTATTATTTAGGATAAGGATGAGAAAAAAGATTGTTACATTGTTTCAGGATAATACCATTAATGTGGTTCGCCATATCCCCTTTATCTCTTTCCAATTTGTTTAGATCTTCATATGTGCGAAAGGCTATGAAAGTTGACACTAATAGGCCATCGCAGACGAATAAAGAGGCTCACAGCTCCTCACTAATGATTTGAGAAAAGGTCTACTTCCAGTTAATGTTCACTTTACACTCTTATTATATTTGGGGGAGGAGACAGGGACCCGTTTTTTGTTAGGGGTGGGGATATTCTAGAAGCCTATTAACAAGCCCACAATGGCTCTTTGTAATTGGTTCGGAACAGGCATTCAGAGGTTAATAAATTGTGGCCTACTCTTTTGGGGATAAAGGAAGGGTAGAAATTAGTATTATTCGTAAGAGTAATAATAGCTAAAATGAAACCAACGAAGGCATATCAGCCAGAATGTAAATAAATCTGCGAGGTTATGGAAATTAAATAGGGAAAGGTATATAATCCGATTATTTCAGAGAGAAGACTACTTGTTGAGCAATTCTCCTGAACTGCCCGACTACCTCAAAGAGGGGAGATTCTCATGAAAGAGGGGAAGGGGACTATGTGGGCATAGGGGCTGAAAGAATGAGGAGAGAAAGAGCGAATCACATTAAAGGAATTTACAGACCTAAAAACCAATAAAGCCCGTAAAGTTTACTCAAGGGAAGGCCAAAAGAGAAAATAATGGGAATGATAGGATAAAAGCGGATAAAAAAAGGATAAATCGAGTATTATTTGCACGTATTTATATGTTGAACTAAAATTTGTTGATTCTTATTTTAAACATATGGGCTGCAGCACCCTCAGAGATATGGTAGGGCAAGTTATTCCATATTGAACTAAATTTATATGAGAAAAATTCGCCGCTACCGTAATTTTAAATCTCCTTTTTAGAAGTTTTAAGCCATTCATTTCTAGTTAACGCTGCATTTTCTAACTTTAAAAGCAATTTTTACTGTGTATTTGTAAAGCCGTTCAGTAGCTTAAAGACTTCGAGAAGTTGACCGTACAAACGATGATTTTCCATAGAAAGCAGATATAAATTTTTCAGTCTATCTTCGCATGATTAATTTCTAAGTTCAGCGATTAATTTTCTCGCTCTACGCTGGACACTCTTTAGGGTTGTTTGGTCCATGTGGATATGAGGAGACCAAATTTGAACTGCTTAGTCTAAATGAAGTCTAATGAGTGTGTAATATAACGGAAGAATACTATATTTTGATTTAAATGCAAAACTCTTAGCTTTGTAAATCAGTCTGCTTTTATTCGATGCTAAAATACATTGACTGTAAATTCTAGTCGCTCCTAAGTAAGGAACCGCAATATTTTTCAATAGTCGCCGCATTTATATTAGAGCTACCTATTTTATAGATCTGCTGGAAGGTTCTGGTGATCTAGTTGCATAACTTACACAATCCACGTTGAGACCCGTCTACTACTAGTTTGTCCATTCCACTACTGTATCAGGGGCTTTTTGTCAAATATGAAGTCAAGGCAATATTTTGCTATATTTGCCGATTTTTTATCGTACGAAAAGTTTACATTTTGGGTAGTAAACTATTTTCAGAGCCATTAACATAGATTGTGAATAAGAACGGTCCAAGAACGGATCAATCAGGGACGCCGTTAATGGTCAATGCCCAGCTCAAGTTAAGCGCTTCAATTACCAGTATTTGTCCTCGGTCGGCTAGCCAGGTTTTAATCCACCGAAGTACATTACCCACAATCCATACGCTTTAAACTTATCAATAAGTCTTGTACGCAATACAGTATGTAATCTATAATGACAACACTATGTTTGTCTAAAGTAGTGAGCATTTCGTGGAAAAAATCCAGAAAATTACCTAAACACGAGGGCTGACACTTTAAGCCACGCTGTGTAACATTTCTCATGATTTGGGTTTCTAAATGCTCCATGTCGAGGTAGGTCCAAGTACGTGAATATGCGCACTTAGGCTCTAAGGTAGGCCAAGCAAGGCGACAACTGTTATTGTTTCTTAGAGTGCTATTTAATAGATAGCGGCAGCTGCTGAACCAAGGAATATAACAAACACAATGACAAAAATAGACTTTTAATACACATGACTAAAAGGGGACAACAATATATATATATATATATAAATGATACATAAAATGAGATGGACTTAAGTTCCGAATACTAATTAGATAACCGTAGTTAGGGAATGGTTATTATGGGAGATTGAGGGTAATGAGATGATTTACTTCCTTAGAACTCGAGGGTAAGATAAGGCAAATAGGGGGAAGTGTCGGTGACCTCTATTACTCACGGGGGAGGGGGGGTAGCCACGGAACCCACTGCGGGTGGAGCTACTCTTATCAAACTCTCGTTTGCGAGATGCGGGCCTCCTGTCCTCAGGGGGTCACCGAACGAATTTCGAAGGGGGGGGGGGGAGATTACTTCTCTACACTCGGCTTGGGCAAGCTAATGGGCGTCTTGTCGTAAGAGGTCACCAGAAGAACTTCGGGGGACGGCTTCTTCAATCCTTGATCCGAAGGCGAATGAGAAAGGCTGACGTTACCTCATGAGACTCTACTCAACCCGATGATACAGGGGTGATATTCAGCTCTTCCGTGGCTTGCGACCGTCACTCACACTTCTTGGGAGAGAGCTCGTTGAAGTCCACTCCCTTCGGGGAAGTCTCGTCTAACCAAATCTGCCCGTCAGCCTGGAGTGGGGGCATGTATACCCGAAGCTATTCAGACAGAGAGAGAGAGAGAGAGAGAGAGAGAGAGAGAGAGAGAGAGAGAGAGAGAGAGAGAGAGAGAGGAGAGAGAGAGAGAGATTGGAACCTTCTTTAACTCTCGTTATCGGGCGCGATGAACCGAGCGCCTTTTTACGAGGAAGTGTCAACGGCTGGGATCAGTAGCCAGACGGGCGACAACGGCAGGGGAATAAACGGGTTCTCCCGACCCGAGGAGGCGGGGGGGGAGGACCGGGAGGAAGCTTTGGTGTGAAGTTCACGGGAGCCTGGTGGCGGGTCAAACGAGGGGGAGAGATAGGAAGAGGGGGGGGGGGAGAGTAACGGCTCGTTTTCTCTCCAGAAATACTGTCTTAGAAGGTGGGGAGATAATCTTATTCAAAGAGGATTCCTCCACACTCCATATTTCGGTCTCTTATAATAGACGAAAGGAGTTTTCTTACAACAGATGTTATATAAATGCGCCAATAATTGTCAAGATTAGTCTTTGGCTCTCTTTTTTTTAATCAGGGTCATATTCACCTATTTAAATGCTCTTGGAAGAATAGGTAAAATTAGGAGATGAAGGAATGTAAATGTATGCGGGAAAGATACATACTTTATTACTTACTAATTACTTACATTCCTCCATAGTTACGAATTACTTAAAAAAATTACTTACTATTTACATATATAATTATGACCTAACGCGCGGAATTACTTATTCATTCCTATATATGTCTATGCTTATCGACATACGTGCAAAAGTGCGTACATATAAAGCGAAGAGACATAAACTCAAACGAGCTAAAATACAAGACAAGAGAGTTAAACTGTATTCGTGACCTGCGAATTAAGTAAATTCTCTCGTGTGTTTGTAGAGTTGTGCAAAAATAACAACAACATCCTACACGTAGGAATAGATGCTATTTGTATTTACGAATTCAAAGCGTCAACACCAATTCAGAAATCGGAATAAGAGGCTCAATTCTTATCTAAAAGATTTTCTTAGAATCATATGTTTTTATACCATTTGTGTTATTCTGATTTTCAAACTTAGAATATTCATAGTATCTTACCTTACACTTGCTATTTGCCTTCGTGCATTTGTTTAAAAGAATAAATTCCTTTACTGTTGACCAGCAATCGCTGAATGCTTTCAAATAAGTTTATCTTGAACTCTTCCCAGTTGTGTGGCGTATACATCATCTTTTTGTGTCCTTAAACAATCGTTTGCGCAGTGATTCAGTAATAATGGCACACACTAAATGAAACGAAGAGCTTTTTGGTTTCAAAGCCAAAGAAATTATAATCAAGAGATCGATAGAATTACTTTTTATTGTAAAAAGATATCTAGAGGGGATGGAAAAATTTTTGTATAATAAATTGTATTATTTGAGGTTTTTTAATTTGTCTGCGTCGGTAAAAACACAAAAACGAAGGAACTTTCTTCGACGCATGATACATTTGATATTTAAACGTATATATTTACGGAATTATACAAATATCACCATGATATAACACTGATAATACAGAGTGGCCATTAAAATAAGTCGATTTTAATTAGTTTGAAATTATAATATATTAAATTTGAAAAAATCAAAGGAGAATATGAAAAGTAACTGAAAGAGTATATCACTATGTTACGTAATTTGTGTTCCTCGTCAGTAAATGTTATTTTCCACCTATTTTTATTGCAAAACAATGGGAGAAAGCCGTTATTTGTTTTTAGCCCTGCTTTTGTGGCTTGTGCGATGAAACTTTTGTTTTTCATCCATGGTAGAGCTAAAAACAAAAACAAAGAGTCAAATCTTTACAATTTTTTTGAACTTCCACAAGAAATATATAAAAACAAGTGACCAAAGTTAGAAGTGAACAGTTTTCTTCGATTTCCTTTTATAAATGTGTCACTTTCTCACACAAGCCCCCAAATGTAGTCTCCAATCATATTTTCATTGGACACTCTTTGAAATCTATGTTTAAAGTTCATTATATCTTGATGGAAGCGGTCCTTCCGCTCCTCTAAGCATGGTTACATATCTTTCTTAAACTTGTCAAAATTGGCATCAAGGATGTACACTTTCAGGAACATCTTGCAGCCCATTTTGCCATAGCTTTTTCACTAAGCTCTTAACCAGTTCCACATAATATTTAGCTTTGCGTTAGTCCAAAAAGCCATAAAACACCCAAATTAAATTCTTCCATGTTTCTTTTTACTTGAGGAAAATTTTCAGCGTTCTGAATTCTATGAGTTTCCTGATTTGTGAAGACACCAACTTTTACCTTTGCTTCAAAGAGTTTGGGAAGGCTGCTGTCTATTTGTTAAGATCTCCGACAAACTGCTTCATAAGACCTAGTTTTAAATGCAATGGACGGAACAGCACCATTTGTTGGTTTATCAATTTCTCATGCTTAACATCATGCCCCCAACAGTCTTTTGTGACCAGGGCTTATTGTGGTAGTGTGCTGTGCTATCCCTACTCTTCCTAAAACAGAGATGATATGGAGACTTGGTAAAACCTCACTGGAGACCCACCAGAAATCCTAAATTTTGAACTCTCCAAAACTTCCCAGCTATACTCCTTATAAGTCAAGGCTTGTAGTAGGAACTAGAAACTTGACAGTGTTTTAGTTCGCCTTGAGATATCTGGAACAAGCCAATGGAAAGGATGGAAGCTTATTGAAATTATGGAGAAGTACAGATTTAATGCTTCTTGATAAGGTATCAATAAAGAGCTTCCACTCATCTGGATTACATGTAATACCAATTTCATCAAACAGGCCAGATACAGCAGTGCATTAGTATATCTCAGCGTGATAAGTAAAGAATCTCGAGAAATGCTTATGACGTTTCCTTTTAATTATCATTTGCACATTTTCAATCAGCAAATCCCACCCTTTAAGCCTGGAAATCAAAATCTCAGCATTTAACTTAGACAATCCAAGATTTCTGACAAAGTCATTGAGGTTTCATTACTTTGAATAGTATGGATTCCTATCAACATCCATATCTCTGACACTATCGAGGTATGCTTGTGTAGACTAGATCAGCGCACAGAGTTGTACACAAGCGTGCGCAGACAGCTGACCAAAGGTCGCTTGAGATATGTTCTAGGGCGATTAATAAAGAGTGCGATTTACGGGTGACCGGGTTTAGACTAATGGCTTGCCAAGTCGCAGTTCAAAGGACATATAAAGACAGTACCCAAAAATATAATTTTAATATATATAATAAAAGGGGGGCAATTTATATATATATATATATATATATATATATATATATATATATATATATATATATATATATATATATATATATACAAAAGGGGTGAGCAAATTACTTATGGTAGTTAAACGAATTACGTGAAGATTAATGAGGTAATCTGGAACTGACCATACAAGATCGCTTTACCTTCAAGCACCGGCGAATTGGAGGGGGTGGAAGACAACGGCGCAGGTCTTCAAGAAGATACTTCGGGAAGTCCTGACGAAGAAGACTCGAATATGGCGTTGGATTATTTCGTGATGAAAAATGAGATTGTCTTTGCTCCAGGGAGACGTAATCTCAACTCGAGATGATTCTGCAGATTGGCAGAGAGTCTCAGTCTCGAAAGAACGGGAATCTTGAAGGGGTGGTGAAGATGAGAGGGCCGCACAACTCTCCGGGAAGAAGGGTGCTCGATAGCTTTCCTCTGAACAGGGGCCAAAGCTTAATAAAGGTAGATCTGCTGGCGAGATCTTCGACGAAGTACGACGATGGATTACAGGAGTTCACGGGAAACAGACGGCAGTCTGAACGGAGTGGATGGCAGGCTTTCAATCTCCTCGAGAGATGGTGAGCTTCGGGTTAAATACCCAAGTGGCTGATCCGATAAACGCCTCAGGGCCTGGCGGTCCCTAAGCGATTCTTGGCGCTACTCTAAGCAAACACATTTCATGATAACCCGTCGTTTTAGACGATGAAACTTGCCTCGTGATATGGGGGTAGGGTTAATGTGCTGCGCATGGTGTTATCGTAGGCGTCTTTAAAAATGAGAGGGGTATTTCCGAGGGGGTTTCCTCTCATGGTGGTCCTTCAAGGGCATTCCCTCACAGACACTGTAGTCTACATCTCCACTGATCTTTTCAGCTTTTGAATTGTCACTTTCCCTGAGAGTGGTTTATTCTTTTCTAGAGGGATTGATACAAGAAGATCAGGACTGTATGATACTGGTGCAATAGAGAATGGAAGATCGAGATATGAAGGAGTTGGTGCATTTTGGCCATTTCGATGTTTGGAAGGGTCTATTATGCAGAAATAGCAGTTGTTTGATACTATTTCCTTACCTTACAAAGTTATCTTACAGTGTTCACAAGCAAAATGAGGTGCTCATGGTTTGTATTGGCCCTCAACTGTCACGCCAAACTAATCTCTGTAAGCTTTACACATTCTCATAAATGCGGTCGTACCCAACCTTTTTTGTTCATGTTTTGATAAATTGTCCGCAAATATAACCAAATGCATCTGGAGAATGATTGCAGCCTCTTGATACCATTCTACTTTGATGTGCTCACTATGCTAGCTAGACTTTAAATGATAGCAGGTCTGTGAATTTCTTTATAACTATTTCTGAATTAATATTCCAGAAGGTTCTAAAAGTTTCCAGGGTTGTATTCTGGCAAGTTCTCGAGAATTCTTAAAACTTGAAATGATTATACTAAATTCTTAAAATTTCTCTTTGAATCTAGAATTTTTGGGAAAGTTTCCTTAAGACAAATATCATTCTACAATATTCCAATATTTTTTTAAAGTTAAGATTTTATTTTTTGCTTTAACAAAGTTTCAAGCCTTTTATAAATTCTCATTTTTTTCCCCGACATTAATAAAATTCCCATTTTCCAAATAGGCAAACTTAGAAATTCATTGCCTACCATACAAAAGCAAAGTATTTGGATAATAATAGACTCTTTTTTCATTTGCTTTAGTTACGAACAATTGGGAAATAACAATTTTAACCAAGGAACAAGAAAAACGTGAAATTTTCTTACAGTGTTATTTTCCCGAATTATCTTCTTTGCTTTCAACGCATTCATTGCAGTTTAATAGACAATCGCCTCCTTCAACGGTAATATTTTGACTAACCATTTATGCAAGAATTTTTTACGCCTTTAAGAAGTGAATATACACAAGCAGTTGTTTCTAAAATACAATGGAAGAAAGCAAAACATAAAAACCCTCTCTTTAAAATAATTATCATCCCTTCCTTCTATTTACTAAAGCTAATTATTCAAAGATATTTAAACCCTGACACATTTTACTATTTAAACATTTAGGATCTGACAAATGGTGGAAAATTGAAGCCTTTGAATGTGACCAGGAGAAATTTCTTGTCGAGTTCTGTGGTGATTTTGATCAATAATTTTATTTTATTTTTTTAGAGATATTTTTTCTACATTTTGTAACTTTTGTAACTATTTTTGTGTGTGACATCAATCAATTAATGTTAATATAAGGAAAAATATAATATTTTCCTTTTATCTCTAGTATGTTATTATTCTTAGAAGGTACATCTGAATTACTACAGTGATACAATTAGCCCGAGAATGTATTCAACAGAATTGAAGTAAACGATTGTTTCAAAGGTGAATTTAGGACAGATTTTCTCCTAAATGAAGAAAGAGGAAGATGCGATTGTCTTTTCTTAACATAATCTACACACCATTCATTATTACTTCAAATCTCTAGAGAAATTCAAACTTTATTTGAAGGCGGAGAACTTTCTTTCTTGAAAGTGGGAAAGTATTCCAACAATGAACTTAAAATATGGTCTCCTGGGAGCTTAAAAAGAGAATTTTATAGTGACTTAAAAGTTGGCAGAATACTTTTATAGTAAGGATTCAAAAATTTTATTGGTAATTGGAAAGGTTAAAATTTGTTTTAGTAATAAAATATTCTTAGTTGACTTTGATCAACTAAAATGTTCTAAAGACTTGATTTTCGTGAGTCGCATTTTTCTTTTTTTTTAGAAAAAGGAAGGGATAATCCATCTGACCATAGCAGGAATAAAAGCCGATACAAATAAAAATTGAGTCTAGCCAACGGTGGCCGATATTTAAGGGAAACTGCAACATGGTTAGATAGATACTATAAAAAAACTACGAAAATACACTAAACACAAGCTAATTCAACAAAACTATTTTTTTTATTCTTTAAAATAAGCTTACAATGTGCCATTCACTGTACACATATCGATTACTAATAAATTTCTATAGATATAGAAACCTACTTAAGCATTGAAGTCAATGGAAATAAATTATTTTGCATTCTAGTTTATATTCATTATGTGAGCTAAGATTCGAATGCTTCGTTTTACTCTATAAATTTTTGATTTTTATTTTCAATCAGAAAAAAAAGTTGAATGAAAAACAGGAAAAGATTTCATATTTTAAGTTAATTTAATTTAAGATTAGGTTGATATTGAAATTTGTTCGAGTGATAAATTGGAGTCTACGTTACTATTTTGATATTTTCACTTTCAAAAAATTTATGGTACTGATAATAACAGTAAATATTTTTATTTATCCATTTCTCCTTTATTAATGAAGAGCAAAATTCTAAAAGGCCACTTTATTGGAGTAATAAAAAGTATTTCCTTTCACAACTTTCTACCATCCCAGCTACTAGCTTTTTGCATTAATTTTATCTTTTATTTCTATCTATATAATTTCAACTTACCATTTTATACTCCATCTTTTCTAGGGTGAAAACAAATTTTGGATAGTCTTCACCAAACTTGTTTTTAACTTTCTAATAGAGAGTGCCGCAAAAGTCGCCTAGGGATTTAAAAATATCATTATTTCTACATTATTTTATTATTCCAAAATAGTTTTATAAAGATTGAAATTTCAAACCTTAGAAATATATTTCCATTTAATTATGAAAAGATATACGAGGTTAATGTCCTTCAATTTCGACTTCATACAGACTCGCTCTTTCGTTTTCTTTCTCCAAAACAATGGTTAATAACTGGCTGCAGCCCTTAAATTTCTGCACAGATGTTAGCTTTGAGTTGATGAATTGTCTGGGGTTTATTAATCTATGCACGCTCCTTAAGGTACCCCCCAAAGAAAATAGTCGGGAACCATCACATCAGGAGAACGTGGTGGCCAAAAAATTGGGGAAATTATTTGCCTTACAAGATCCATCGATGCCCGAGCCAGTTGAGCTGTGGCTCCATCTTGTTGAAACTATATCTCAGATTTGTTACGCACTACTGATACCACACACTATTGATTGTTATTACATTGCCATTTTCATTTGCAAATAATAAGGTCCAATGTTCCTTTGTGACGATACATCACATCAGACTATGCAATTGAGAGGATGCAACTCGAGTTGATGAATATTCCTAGATTTCTCTAATCCCCAAGTCCAACAGTTTTGCTTATTAACAAAACCGTTGAAATTAAAATGAGCTACGTCACTGGTTATCATCTTCTGAACAAATTCGTTATCTTCAGTAGTCAGCCTTTGAATCTGAACCAAGTAATTTAAGCGTTGTGGATGATCGGCCAATTCAAGTTCAAATCGTCTAGTAGTATGGGATTCAAGGTCGTCCGAGAAAGCATCAACTGGTCAGAGCGTCTGCAATTCGACGTTCTTGGTTCTTGCTCAACACAGCCTAGGAGACGTTCACAATTCATCTGCGAACGGACAGTACGTAGTCTTCCCTCTCGAGGCAAGTCACTTATTGAACCCTATGGCCTAAAACGTTGAATCAAGCGACGAATCATAAAATCCGATGGTGGTTTCTTGACATCAAAGTGTCAGCAATATTCTCTTTAAGTAAGATTGATGGATTGGTTAAATCCAAAATAAAATTCCGCGATTTTGGCTCTTTGATCAACTGTTATTTTTTATGGGTAATTTCACTATGTTAATCTAATTTCTAAAAATAAATATAAAGTAAAAACATAATCTTACATGTTATGACATTTTTAAACACCTAGGTAACTTTAGAAACACCCTCTATAATCTTTTACATATCTTTGATTTGGTAATTGCCTTTCTAGAGCAACTTGCGATGTCTAATTTAATCTATTAGTATTACCTATTCAATTATTTTTTATATTCTTTTTAAAACTATATTTTCCTTTTCTTTCATCTATCTCCTGTTATTTTTATGTATTCTATCTACTTCTCTATTTCATAGTATTGTAGACCACTAGCAGCTATTATTTCTATCTACTACACTTTTTCAACTTTGGGTTTTTTTTATCTCTAACTTTATTCGCTATCTTATATCTATAATTTCATCTTCTTTCTTATTTTGTCTTTTTTTTATGGCACTGAAGTTTCACAACGACTACACAGTAAAGTTTTCTTATAAAATTGGCACTACTAAGCTTCAAACATTTACAGTATTTTATTGTCACGTTGTTTGCTGTAAGTTGTTGTACACCGCGTGGTTTTCTGGGAGTTTGGGGCATTAAAGGTTGAGGTTCTGTCTGCTAGAGTCACAAAAAAGTCTAATGTAACTTTTCTCAACAGTTTTATTAAATAATAACAATTTATATTTGATATAAAATTTTCTATATCGTTTCCTTTTTTACTTATTGGTTTCACTCTCAGTTAGATCTAAAGTAAGCTCAATATCCGAGCTTAAATAAATGTTTTAATATTCACTCATATAATGTTTAATAAATTCTAAAGAAGAAACATAATTACCTCACTCTCCAAATCTCCAACTCTAATAAAGAGCTGAAAGGCGTTCTCTTTATATCGGGTTTTTGAAAAAGTTCTGTTCCACCGGCTTTTTAATCTTTCGAGGGGTTTACGTGTGTGAGAAAAAAAATTGCGTCAAGCAAACATAAACTTCTACTTTTTCACCATGTGTTATTAAAGCGTCTTTTCCATTGCTTACATGTGTGTCAACACGAAAGTGAAAAGATTCGAGATCTCTGCTCTCCTGCGCGCGGGTCGCAGAGCAAGTTCGACATGGCCAAGCGGCTCAACGTCAGCCGCTTGACATTTCGCAGAGTCGCGGAGACGCTCAGGAACGGGACAGACCTCAAAGATCGACCTCGTTCAGGCAGACCTCAAGTTGTCAACCGTTTGGCTGTGAGAAAGACCTTTGAAGGTACTCCGTAGCTCAAAATGCCTGCGGTCTGATGACGTCATTTTCTGTTAACCAATCAAAACTTATTTTTATTTTTTTGAAGATATGATTGGCTGGAATCAAAGTCTAGTTGAGCGTGGGAATGATATATTTAATTATATAATAATAGTTTTTTGAACTGATTGAGTGTGGTCATTTCCAATGCCTTTTCTCTCTCACGTCAAGTATGGCCCTTCCTGAACATTCCTCGAACAATCCTAAGCGTGTCGTGAGGCATCATTGGGCCGTCCCCTAAGCGCTTTACCCCTTAGTCTCCTGCCATCCTTTGACGGCTCCCTTCCCCTTCGATCTATCCAGTCGGGCTGCGCTGAATGAATTACAGTAAGAGGTTGTATAAAAATTACAGTATCATACATGTTTATGTATTTTAATAGTGTATTACTGCACCATTTACAGTAACATAATGTAAAATAAATGCAGTAACATCACTTTACTGTACTGTCGTGGTATAGGAAGGACCGAGTTATGGAAGGAGTTGGTACGTATATGGGTTGTTTACGTAGTACACAAAAATAGAAGACTCTTTGACTAACGTTATATCTCTCTAAGAGTGCTATATACCGGTTGATTATTATTATCTTGATTATTGACTTCTTTAAACTTTAAGGATTCCTTGTGCCAACGTAGCGATTCGAGGATAAAATAAAAAAAAAGGTGTTAAAACAAACTAAAACTTTAATTAAAACACAAAAACAAAATAAACATGAACCACAGAAATATTACGAACTAAATACACAGTAAGGACTTCAATAATTTCCAAGTAAGACTTTCTAACTTGACCTACTTGACATTATAGTGATGGTTGACCCACGACTCACTTCAACTTAAAAAACAAATGCTAACGGCTTTTACCGGCCGCAAATACCTTTGTGGATACCCCTTGGAACGGGTTTGAGTCTGACCTTGAACTCAATGAGCTACTTTACCTTCGGAATGTTATTGTGTCCAAGACGCGTGTCGACCGGCCAGATGGAGGTTGCGGACGAATAACTTGAAAACCACAAACAACTTTGGCGAATGTGGCAGCTGGGGAGCCACACCCCTTCGGCAGGTAGGGATATCACCAGTGATAGTGAAAGAATCTTCCTTTCTCGTCTTCGGATTACTCTTGGGAGTAATTCGCACTGTCTAGCGATGCGCTAAGGCTTGAATACTTTGACTCAGGCAAGTGCTGGAGGGAGTGGACTTGAAGGGGTCTTCTTTAAAAGCGAGGACTATCCCTGTGCTTTAGGATACACCAGGATAGGAAGGGTCTCTCTGACGAGAGCGAGTTAAACTTAGTTCGTAAACCAAGTTAACTTGACGTTCAGTGTGACCACCGGGAAACGGCCTTGAGGAGGAGACTTTTCTTCTTGGTTTCGGTATTTCTCAAGGGCAAGGAATATCTCGGTGTTTTGTACTACACCAGGATAAGCAGGGAGATTTGTCTGACGAGAATAAGTTGAACTTGGACAAGTTAACTTAAAGTTTGGTTTGATAACAAAGAACTGACTCGAGGATGAGCTTCTTCTTAGTTCCAGTCTTCCTCATAGGCGAGGCCTATCTCGGTGCTTTGGAATACACAAGGATAGATGGCGAGAGGTTATCTGACGAGAATAAGTTGAACTTGAACAAGTTAACTTAAAGTTCGGTTTGATAACCAGGAACTAGCTCAAGGATGAGCTGCTTCTTAGTCCCTTCTCTTGGTAGCCTGGGCTCTTGCCGGGGACTTTGTAGACTTGTTGACTCAATTATTCTACCCCGTTGTTCCCAGGTTTTTGGTATATATACCGTCTCCCCACTGGGGTAGGGGTAAGAGGGGTGGCTTGTGGATGGGCCGTAGGAGGGTTCTTACCCCAACGGTTTTTCTTAGGAAGTCTTACCTTTGGTCCTGCTGGGCCTTTGAGCTTGAGAGAAACGCGTCTCCAATTTCGCACTTGAGGTGAAATTGAATACACACTCTTAGGGGATATCTTGCAGTTTTAACCGTTCTGCTTTTCATAGGGACGAGGGGCGAGGGGCTGTGGTTACGAGATTGACCCAAGGCGCCTACACTACCCGGATGTTTTGCGGCCAACGTCCCGTGTCTCAACTGAGAGGGGAGGGAGAGGGTCGATTCCCCTACATGTACTTTATACAGTAACCTACAGTGTTGTTGTAAATTAGTAAATTAATGGGAAAAAAACAGTAAAATATTTTACAATGGTCTTTATATACGGGAGTTAAGATAATTTTGAAATAACTCATCCCCACCATTACCCCCATCACACGCGATCAATTTGCTCCTGGCGCTCTGATCACTCCGCAATTAGAAACTCACACGAATCCTTCGGGCAGAACCATTCAATGAGGATTTATTAATCCCGGAGTCCTTTCAATAAAGAAAAACTGAATTCCAACCAATTTTACTCTATCATAAAACTCGACCTTTTAATTGCGAGCTGTTCTACCTCATCTAGCATAACTTTTCCCTGATCCTTTTATTTTACCTTTTTGTTCGATGCGTCTTTGTTTTTCCTTGTTCTTTCAGACATAAAATCTATACAATATGAAATATCAGGAATAAACAATAGTCCTAAACGTTTCAGCCAGGAGGAAAAGGGGAAAAAAGTGTTGCTTTTGAAAAAAATATATCTGATATCCCGTGGAGACAACTGCTTCATCGGTCGTAAACCGCAGACATTTGTTGTTTTTTGCCGAAATTCAGACATGCATTAACCACACGTCGTGAAAATGTGTGTTTCTTTGTGATTATCAAAGAAAAGGAGAAAGGGGAGGTTGAATGTGTACCAGAGAAAAGGAATATATGGATGTGTGAGTTTGTATGGCTGTGGGAGGGTAAGAAAGAAAGAGTGTGTGTGTATGTGTGTGTATAAGAAAGTGTGTGAGTGATAGTGAGAAATTGAAAGAGATAGAGGGTAGAGAGTAGAGATAGAGAGTGAGAGCAAGAGATTGAGAGCAGATAGGTGAGATAAGGAAAGAGAGAGAGATAGGAATAAAAGAAAGAGATAGAGAGTAACAACAAGGAGTGACAACAAGGAAAGAAGGCACCCTAGAAGACCTTAGGGTCCATTCAATGAGGGTACCTTTGGACTAGCAGTCGAGCGAGCACATCTCTGCTCAAATGCTTTTCGTCCTTTCACGGCCATTTTTCAAGACCTTGTCTAGTCTTGACTTGAACTGGTCAACAGATTCACTGTTGACAACTTCCAATGGAAGTGCGTTCCAACTACCGCAGATACTGTACGTGAAAACTTTCCACACAGATTGCGGTTGTAACGCTTCAGTTCAAGTTTGAAGCCGTGATTTCTTGTTTTGCTCTCAACAAGTGGGAAAATATCCCGGTAGTCAACATTGTCGAACCCTCGAAGTATTTTGAAAACTTCGATGAGCTGACCACGCAGTCTACGGGTTTCCAGTGAGAACAGATCTAATTCCCTTAGTCTATCCTCATAACTTTTATGTCGGATAGAGGGAATCGGCTTGGTTGCCCTGGCTTGTACGCGTTCCAACCTTTCGATGTCCTTTCGAAACGAAGGACTCCAAAATTGTACGGCATACTCCAGCTTGTATTGGCAACTGCAGCTCCTTGCTTAGCGTCAATGGGAAACATCTTCCAGACAGGCGACATGAAGTGTAAATGACTTCTAACTTTTGCTATGGCAACAAAAAACGACCGTTACTTACATTACCGTTAATTTACAAGTTTATATGTAGCTTGATTATGGAGTATGAAAGAAATATATACGAGCCCTGCATTTTAGTTAGAAAAATTTTCACCTCTTTGTATAAACTATGTATTATAATGAATATTAAATTTTATAGTGAGTGGTAGTGGTAAATATCTCTTCGTAAAAACTTTTCCAGGAACTTTGGGAGTTACTAAAAGTTGAGAGTAGTGTTGCATGAAGAGAGTTAGTGTTGATTTATTCCTGGAATTCGGTACCTTTCTACTTTGCCAATGTGTAAACTGAACTTTGTAATGGCAAGTCAAGTAGCGGCGGTCTCCCTAGATTTGCATCTTAGCTCTACATTATACGCTCTTCAAATTCTCGTTGGATTTGAAATTAAACCCGTAAGGGGAAGATCCATGTTCTTTATTAGCGGCATCGCTTCTACATGGCATAGGTAGATTACCAAAAAGCCTTTGACATATTCAACTTCGTTTCACTTCTAAGAGCACTACAAAAAATAATAACCTTAATCTCCTACATATCCTCGTGCCATGCAATATTATCATTTGTTATATACCCGATCATTAATAAATTGCAAATGATAAAATGAGTAAGGAAGGGAAGCATATCTCCCCAAGACTGTTTACATCAATCTTTGATGAGATTTTCAGGCTATTAATGGGGTAATATAATTAGAATCGGGATTAATAGAAGACATATAAGCACCGATCACTTTCTTGATGAGATAGTATTATTCGCATAGAATCCACGTAAATTAAAGTCAATGAATAAATACAAAAATAATGAAATTGAAAATAATATTACAAAAAATAGATCAAATCGAATTGACAATTAAAACTTTAGGGCGTACAAAATTTTTGATGCGCCTTTTGGCAACTTGCGGATAGAAAATAAATATAGTTAGGAGAGAATGTGACTCTTAGTGAGAACAAATAAATTGAAACCAGTAGAGACCAGAATTAGGTTGAATAATAGTAAGGAAGCTTAGCTACATCTTCTGAATAAAAGTGTCTACATGATTAAAATTCAAAGAATTTAATCTAGGTATTTCTTTGGTTTGGACTACTTTGAGTGAAATTTGTACAATGAAGACAAAAAGCAAGCAGAAAATAAAGCTAAATTGGAGTAATATGGACGTTACCTGTTATGAAAAACCAAAAAGGACTATAAAAGAAATATGATATTTGAATAAGAATCTTATTACCTCGGCTGATGAATTGAATAAAAGAAAATGTTTGAAGTAGAGAAGGGCGGGCGCATTGATAGACGAAACGAAAAAAATATACGAAAGGAATATTTTTAAAATGAATAATATAAGAAGACCCGGAAGACAATCTTCCAGAGAGTTAGGGGTGGGGGTTAAAATTTGACCATAGCTTCGAATAACGTAAAAGTTCAAGAGAAAATTCTTGCAGAGTGCCTTTAGTTAGCCATGGAATCAAACGAACTAATGCAATATACCAATCGTCATTCGGAAAGATGAAAGCAGCGAAATAAAATAAATTTATTTGTATTACATAATTTTTAGTAATCCGAATTGATTCCATTTTTGTTAATCATTTCATTTCATCTATTCGTCAGCTTTATAATTCCATCCGCGAAAAACTGAGCTGTCTTGCGGGGAAACAGGTTATCCAGGTGGTTTTTGACAATACCTAAATCAATAAACGATTTTCCGCTTAAAGAACTTTGCAGGGACATAAACAAATGAAAGTCAGATAGTTTAATATCGGGAGAGTCCGGCGAATGCGGCTGGAGAACCCACCCAAGTTCGTACACCTTTGTACAGGCAGCTCAAGACACGATATCTGGTGTTGTCTTGTTAAAACACAGCCTCTTTCCTGTTGGGTAGTTCTGCCAGCATCTTGTGATAACTTTATTCAATTTCTCCATCTGGTAGAAGTACACACCAGAAATGTTGGTCTGATTGTATGGGAGAGTCTTATAAATAATATCCTTTGTAATCCTAGCAGACATAAAGCATAACCTTTCGGTAACTGTTTTGATTAATTCTCACGCAAACTCCAAGATATTTTCCGCACTGCTATTGTAAACAATCCATTTTTAATCTCTAGTCAGAAAACCTTCAATTTCATTGCGTTTTAAGAACATGTCGCAGATGGAATATCGTTCCATGCAGTTTCTCTCCGTAAGGTTGTAAGGAAGCATTACATCATAACAAAAAATGTACTCAAGTTTCACTAAATATTTATGAATCATACTTTTGGGGAACTTCCATAATCTCTGCAAGCACCCGAGTTGTGATTTTGCGATTAGTTTCAATATTTACCTTCAAAAGATTTTCGTCCAACTTTGAAGGTCTTCCAGAGCGACTTGCTTCTTCTAAGCTGAAATCTCATCGTTTAATTGTTCATTCACTTAAAGCACTTTTTATGAACTTTACAGATGGTTTTATATATTTATACCAAGTTTTGACCCTTGTAAAGATGAAAAGGATTTCTTGCCGAAAATTTAACTTTAGGTTATCCATATTTGACCTTGATAAAGGTTGACAAAAATAAGAGATATACTGATTGTTGATGTGAACCGTAGTCAGCCGGCGAGGATGTTGTAAGTGAACTCAACAGATCAGCCGTAGCAACAGTCTTTTATGAAGAGTTTAAAAATACAAGTGTCTAAATCGCACACACCTTTTCAGCTCCATAGTTATTATCGCATAAATGTTGTTTTTTTCTATAACCGCAAGTTAGGGAAAACAGAACCCTTATACAACATATTACTTTTACCTTACCATGATTATATTTTGTATGCAGTACCAATATTAAAACAACTTAATATAGGTGTAATTTTTTAATACAATTATAGATTAAAAAATATCTTTATAAAACACAGCCCAAGGAACAATAATAATATAATATAGAGATTTAGATTTTAATTTATTCTATTTAGGTCAAACTTCTAAAAATATCTCTGTAAGAACTAAGCAACATCAAAATGCAGTATCCAAGGGAGATCCCAATAGTTCTTTGGCCGTGCACAGGCTTAAGATGGGTCAGCAGATTAACTAGTTAAAAGCAGATACCATAACGCATATAAATCATTTTATTAGCAGAAATATCTTTCAATCGTTCCTAATTTCCAGCACAAAGGAGAGAAATGTAAATATTAGCTCAGGTTTGTTTTCCTTAGATCCAGTCCTATCTTTCTTGCTCAAATCAGACTTATCAGAGGTCCTAAAAAATCTGACATTATAGGGAAAACATTGGTTTGTATAGTGAAACCACTGTACATATAGGAGCCAAAAGTTTAATTTATGAAACTAGTTTCAGTATGTAGTTTATTATACCCTCTTCAGTCGTATACTGAGAATGCAATTGTTACAAAAGTCTATAAATAACGTACAAATCAGAAAAAAGAAAAAAACACAAGGAAACACAGAACGAAGGAAAAAGTCATTAATCAGGAGGTATGAGTGTAAAATCGTTGACTAAGCTGTTTACGATGAGGTTACGGAAATAGAGGTTGAATTTCAATTGCCCATCTGACAAATATAGATTCTACTATTCTTATTGTACGGAAATCGTTACAATTATATATAATGTGTGCCTTTGAATAGTCAATTTGGTGGTTGAAGTTGCTAATATTATTAATAATCTGGATGTGGTACTGCCTTGTCTGACATCACCTTTATGTTCATAAATTCGTTCTGTTAAGGTTCTTCTGGTCTTTCCTATGCATAATGAGGGACAGTTTGTAAGAGCCACACGGGATTAAATATACACTAGCTTCATTTGGTTAATCCACGGGCTTGGTCGAAGAGAAAGATTTAAGGGTAGAAAAAGGGTATTTAAATGTGGTTAGGCATGGAGAAATAACTTTGTTCACTCCTTTGAGGAGGGGAGAGAGGGAAGGATAGACACTTCGTATTACTAAATTTGTTTTTATCCTTGGGACGGTAATAAGAAGATTTTGCTTTAGATAAACTTTCATTGATCACGTGGAGGGGATAATTTAATTCAATGAAACTGCAGGTTATATATGTAATCTCGTCTTCTAGAAAGCAAGGGTCACATATCCTAAGTGCTCTCAAAAACATACCTGATGCAACGGCTCGCTTAATGTTAATATCATGATAAGAAAAGAAATGGATGTAAGAGTTAGAATGGGTTGGTTTTCGGTACACAGTGAAGCTAATTTTGTCAATGACTAAAAATTTTACATCAAGAAACTATATACAATTATCTTTTTTCCACGGGATGGAGGTCATTAAGATTCTTAAGGAAATTGTCAAATAAGTGGAAACTATTTATAGGGAAAACCGATATGACATCATCTACATACCTATACCATACAAAGTTATGATGGGGAATCACAGAAGGGAGTAATGATACTTCGAAATGCTCCATAAAAAGGTTACATAATATGAGCGATAAAAGATTACCCAGATAGAAGAACGAAGAGAGAAAAAGAGATCCGAGATGGAAGAATGAGAGAGAATAAGACAACACGAGCACGAGCTAAGCCGAAATTCATTGGAAACAATTTTGGTTAGCTCGTGGACTGAGGTTCCGCAGTCCCCATCAATTAACCTCCCAGCTTTCTAGGAAGGAGAGGACTTCGCGTCCTACCTCACACATTTCGAAAAGATCTTCGAAATTAATAATTGAGATATCGAGTCAGATGGTGTCTCCAGATTACTTGCTCT
This sequence comes from Ceratothoa steindachneri, assembly GCA_963969495.1. NCBI lineage: Eukaryota > Metazoa > Arthropoda > Malacostraca > Isopoda > Cymothoidae > Ceratothoa > Ceratothoa steindachneri. Next base: position 47,759,391 of record OZ018337.1, read on the forward strand.
TCTTAGTACCCCGCTGCGCGATATCTTCATTTCCCTTTCATCCGAAGACACAGTGGATTATTCCACCCTCAAGTCCGAACTCTTAGCCGCCGTAAATATGGGACCAGACGTTTACCGTGGTCGTTTCCGTCAAGAGAGAATCCACACTGGACAAACCTTCAGTCAGTTTGGCTTAATCCATCAATATAACCTCTAATTTTGGCTTGAGTCATGTAAAGTCTTCCCCGAATACGAGTCCCTTCTGGATTTTGTATTAAAAGACCAACTTTGGGTTTCCTTGGTCCCCGAAATGCGCTCGTTTGTGGAGGACAAGCGATGTTCCACATTCAAACAGTGCTTGTAAGAAGCAGACGTGTACGACTCTAGCCATAAGTTATACCTTAATGACAACACGAAACCTTCCCCGTCGTCCCCTAAGTCCAAGTTCGGTAATTCCAGATTCCCTCCAAAGAATACAGCCAAATTCGTAAAGATCCCTGTCCCCTCGATGCCCAGAAATTTCCCTCCTTGGGAACCCAGGGATATCAAGCCCCTAATTACGACGCCCCCTTCGTCATCGTACCCCCGAAGGCCAATAGTCTGTTTCTCCTATGGAATTCCCGGGCATGTGCGTAAAAACCGCCCCCAGAATTCACAAATCAAAAGTGCACCCTCTCACCAGGTGCACCAAATTAGTGCCGCTCCTCTCTCATCCACCAGCAACCTCGTTCCCTACGTTAATTTTCTTTTCAACAAGAGCTTCCCCGGCGGTTTAAAGTTCGAGAATGGAACCGTCAACAGATGTCGGGTGTCCACCCTTTTTCGGGACACCGGCTGCACCTGCATTGTAGTATCTGAGAGTTTACTTCTCCCCTGTTGGTCCCGATCACCAAAAAGTCGCAATGGTCCACGATTATCTGGGCCGAGCGAATCGCTTCCCCGTTGTTAAATGCCACATCGAGTGTGCATATATGACTTGTTGGGCCGAAGTAGTATTGGCCCCAATAAAGTTCTGCTCGGTTCTTATTGATCAGAACCCCAGGGTCCCTCGAGACCCCCTGTCACAGCGTGTCGATCCGGAGTTTGACGTTCTCCGGAGCGAAGATTTTGCCCGAGCACAGAAGGGGTGCGCAATTCTCCTACCTCTTTGGGAGAAAGCACGAAACCAGGCACAAGATTACACCTGCGGAGATAGGAAGCTATCCTACGTCGTAAGGGATAATCTTCTGTACCGCTCCTCGTCTGAAGAAATTGACCCATGTGTCCCCCGTGCATACGTCTCCCAAGTTCTTAGGCTCTCGCACGATTGCCTCTTCTCTGGACACTTCACTCATAACAAAACCTCCCAGATGGTTTTTAAGTATTTCTTTTCACCATGTGCGGCCAACGATATAGCAGATTACTGCAAATCATGCGATGTCTGTCAAAAGACATCTGCCAAAGGGCGCGTAAAGCCAGCCCCATCTCCAGAAAAGCCTCATTATAACTGAGTCCTTTTCCCGAGTGGTCATTGACCTTATTGGCCCCATTAATCTCCCATCCAGCGAAGGACACATGTACGTCCTTACCCTCGTAGATTTTGCCACCCGTTTTCCCGAAGCAGTCCCCTTAAGAGGATTGATATTGTCACCTGTGCTGAGGCCCTAATATCCATTTTTTCTCGAGTAGGCATCCCAAAGGAGGTTTTGTCTGACATAGGCAGAAAGTTTACCTCCGCGCTTATGGACTATGTCGGAAAACTCCTAATAGTAAGGCCCCTTTCCACCACTCCTTACCACCCACCGGTAAATGTTATTTTCAGAAAATTGAATGGCACCCTGAAGTCCATTCTGAAGAAGCTTTGGATGAATAAACAGTTATCAGTAGATAAGCAATTTACTATAAATTGCTGAACACAATGGATGGACGGATGAGAATGGAGCCAAGTCCTCTTCAACGAAGAAACTAAGTTCAATTTATTCGGATCAGATTACAAGAGGTTGGTTCGTTGCAGAGCAGCTTAAAGATTGTCTGTCAATTGCAACATAAAGAGTGTAAAGTTTAGCAGATGAATTGTCATTGTTTATTTCTTGATTTCAGTAGAATTCACTGGTCCACTTGTGCGCTTACTGGAGACCATGAATGCACAAGTGTGCAAGAAATTGATGCTTTGCCCAATCTGCAAACGTCCAAAGCAGCCCAACCTGGAATTTTCATGCAGAATAACGCCTCCTGCCACACTGACTTTTCGGTAAAGACGTTCCTGGGTGACATAAAACCCAACGCAGGAAAGCATAACACTATTGGTTTTGATGTGGGCCATTTATTATGAAAATAAAGTCTTTTTTGTGAATCTCACGGTGAATTTAATGCTTTCAGCTATTGGCCTATATGAATATATAGATGGTGAAGAGGCTGAGAATTGACAATAATAAAGTTGAATGAGTCACTTGAATTGGATTATGAATGGAAAATGACATTGAATAGAAAATAATAGAACTATCGAGAATAAATAATACTCCTTATAGTTACACTCGCATTGCTTTTAATATTCTTTGCATCAAAATGTTATTTATATGCCAAGATCATTGATTTACCAATTATCTTAGAGATGTTTACTAAGTGACCCGCGGAGAGGAGATTCACTCAGGAAGGCGTGGCTTGAGGTTGATATTGCACGTGATTGGTATACTGTGCATAGGTGTGTAGCCTTTGTGGTTCTTAAGGCAACTATAGACTCCTTTATTTTCCTGTCATTTGTGCTTTGTCGAGAATAGATTTATCTTTTTTCTTTCGGAAGAGTAACAAAGATTGATGCGATTGACAAGGTCTGGTCGTTACCAATTTCTTCCTCGGTGTGTGATTGTTGTTTCGGTGCTATAATTATTTAAGGAACATATTACACAAATATCTTCTCTACAATTTACCTGATTTGACAAATTGTTTTTTTAAATAATTCATTTTATTCGTAATTGATGTTAGTGTTCAAAAAACAATGGAGAATCATTATTTTAGATAAAATTGATGTAAAGAAAGAAAAGAAAAGCAATATTTCTTTAAATAGCGAAAAAATAACTTATTACATTTTCTGAGAAACGAGATCCATGAAAACAATTTCATTTCGCTTTTGTTTGTCTTTGTACAACGATTGTTTACTTTCAACGGCACCATCTTTTGCTAAATGGAGCTGGAGGGGGAGAAATTCCATCACGATTAGCAAGTTCCTCGGCAATAAAGTCTTGAATTAGCTCAGTGCATGTGTATCTAAGCTGTATTCTTCTTATCTCAAATGCCATTTGATTGTAAGCTCAGCGGACAAAAAATTGGTCACCTAGCGAGAAAAAAAACATAACTTAACATCTGAAGCGTGTAGGATCCTTAGCCAGCCGAGAGGCGTAGCTTAGTTTACGTCGAAACGTTAGTTAGGCTTTATTTGTGTTGCGGACGGCGTGAAGATATGGAGATAGGAAATCAGCTCTACTTAAAATGGGTCGGAAAAGCGACGTCATGGAATGGCAAAAAGGTGTGATTGCATTTGGCTGCGTCAAAGGTCATCATGTAAAGGAGGTGGCGGAATTTGGCTGTGTTTCAACGTATACGTTCATCCGGATTTACAAGCAATGGCTGAACTCCCCAAATGCGAAAAACTCTCGCCAGAATTGCGGACGGATGAAGGTGTTGACAGACAGGGACCGTCGTAGAATCTCCAGCCTTGTAATTGCAAATCGATTTGCTTCGAGGCAGGAATTGCTACAAAACATCAATTCTGCTCCTTCACCACCCATTTCAGAAAGAACATTACATAGGGAATTTCAGCGCATGAACATATGGAGCCAAGGAGCGTGCAAGAGGCCCTTACTATGGTTACAAGTGACTATTTCTTTGTCCGGTGAGCTTATTTTTCTTGTCGGGAGTTGCAAATTGTGGTTAACTTCAGCTGATTGAATAGAAAAGTGAGAACGTGTTCTATGTTTCTAAGAAGCACTCGCATTTTTCTCCTGTACCTTTTAGAGTGAATGAATGTTTGTTTAGGTGTACCACTTTGTTGGGACTGGTGTAAATTTTGGAGAAAATTGCACCTGCATCTCTCAAACGAATATATACGTACATGTATTCGTACAGGTCCCTTGGGATAAAAGATTCCTAGCGGACACATTCATGTACGGGCGTGACGATGTGCAATCCTATCTCGCGTGTCTAGAACAAACTGATTTCGAAGAGGGTCCCTCTCTCTTCATGACAAATAGGTACCTGATAGGCGCAATGCGTGAGAGAGGATTTAAGGTTTACCATCTATGGTTATTAAGGCATGTATGGGATCCTTTATTTTTATAGCCTTTGTGTTTTTTCCAGAATTATTTATCTGGTACAAACGGCCATTTGCAGAAGCAGATGTTTTCGTCTCAATTGCTTTTGCTTTGTCTTCAAAAGATTGACGAATAATGGCGGAATGGCATGAGCGCCTTCGCTCATTTGTTTTCGATTTGTGTTTATTTTTCAGTGAGATGAAAGAAAGATAGGGATGGATAGGTTGCTACATATATACGCTACTCACAAATAAGACCGGCACCGCTTAATCTTTGCAATAATACTCGAATAACACTAAAATCTTATCAAAAGTGTAACATGTTCCACATAAATGATTTTCAAAGTAATGTAGTTAAGATTTGACAGAAAAAACGAAACGTGCGAGTTTAATCTTCAATATTTACATTCCATAAAATATCAATGTTTTCTTACAATATGACATGTTATTTAATTTCCTTATATCATCCTATATTTTATACTTAAAAGAGAACAATATATTATATAGCAAATTTTAATGAAAGTTAATGTAAAGAGTTTGGGGCTTTATAAAACAAAATTAACTACGCCAAGTGTTTAAAAGCATTTCTGAATTCATTTATTTATTCATTTTAAAGTGCATGTTGGCCACGAAGCTCATTGGCAGGAAACGGCTGAATGCGTGGACGAAATGATTCGTGAGCATCGCTAGACTAGGATCCGCCTCAGGTCGATGATAAAACAAAGCCAGGATTCGTTGACGCATTCAGCAACGTATTTATACCGGAACATGAGAGATTTCGACCACTTGACGTAGTTAATTAATTAAATTTTACATGCAAATAATTCGCTGCACATTTTTATCGCTTAAATTAATCTGTAATAACAAAATATCCTTCCCGCTTCTATTTATAAATATAAAATGAACGATGATGAAACATGAAAAAAACGGCTTCCACTGGATTCAATCCAGCGCCCCGTCATTTGTCTCCGTAGGCTTCACCACCCGCTAAGCCTACCTATTTTTTAAAGAGTTTTATCTCGGTTTTTCCCCGTCGGGTTTATATTTCAGTGCAGATTTGCAGTGTAACATAAAATACGTACTGCGGCTGAGCATGAGTGTTTATATTGTCGTTACATGACTCTCAGCTGACATTTTACGAGTATGTTGTTGTGAGGATGTCTTTATGATATAGGATCATTTGACGGAAGTCATCTCTCCGCCATTCCTCAGAGGCGTAATTCGGTTGCCCATCAACAACGATCCGCCGGGAATACAAAATTGGCCTCCCAAACAACGTTGCATATCACCAAACACCATCAATGTTGATGTGCGAATCGTAGTGAACATGGTTATCTATGTCTATGTGCCGTGATGTTCATAGATGTGTATGTCGATACTCAATAGAACTAGATAAGAACAAAGAAGATTAAGGATTATGAAAGGATACACGATTCATGAATGAATACAATTGATTCACAAGCGGTTAGCAATAGATCGCATTTCTGTCAGGATTAAAATATAGGGTGAATGTTAAAGGAGTCAGAAATTAGACCAAGAATGTGTAGAAGAAATTCATTTATTAAGAGATTTACCTGGAAGCTAATTTTATTTAAAATTAAATTAAAGATAACAGAAAAGGAAAAAATCGTGACAATTTAATCAAAATATTATCCATTTCAATCAATATCCTTTAGCCAACGATACTCTAATAATAATAATAGGTTTATTGGTTACATTAAAAATACTAATTATGTCTCACATATTATTAACACAGCCAGCTGAGAGATGTGAGGCCTAATTTCATCATGAAGCTTTATAGCTCCATATCTATAATTTACTAATGGCCACTCTTTGATACCTAATCTCGAATGAAATTCAGCGAACTGTCAATAATAACATTGGGTTGTTATTCTTTTCCCAATTCCAAAATGGAAGGATTATTCCTTTATTATTTCAGCAAAAATTTACTATAACCTATTCAGTGTGTAACAATGGCTTCAGCAAAGACTTGAGGGTTTTGTTTTGTTTTCTAGTCTTGCTCTAGACCTCTTCCTGTTATCGTATACGATCAACTTTTAATTATAAGTTACAAAATGGATCCTTACGCTGGCTCACAACACACAATCAACAGACTTCAATACGTCACCATTATTTAGTTTAATTCATGTGAAACCCATTTATTAAGCGTCCCTATTTCCTTGAGATGGGATGGTTTGGCGGCTACCAATGAGCTAAAGTTTCAGCACGTACTCGAACTGTTGTTTGTGGATTATTGCCTAGTTCATCATCATTAAGAATAGGTTTAGTCATCTCTCAAAGTTTAATATTGGAGGCTATATTTCCAGACCCAAATTTAGTGAACCAACACTGAACAGTTTTCAATGTAGTGATATAAGTCCCAAATTCATATTTAAAATGGTGTTAATTGGAGGAGGAAAAATGACTACCAAAACTTGTGTCATAAAAGCCAGGAAACAAATACCAGTGTACATAATCTCCAATAGAACCCGAGGGCGATTCTAGCCATAAATGTACCCAGTTAGCCACACAAAATCTGTAATCACCACGGGCTCTATACTACGAGTATGTGTCCGTAGACTCGATTTATTTGGTTTGATTTGCCTCCGGCTTGGAATGAATTTTGAGGACTTTTAATGTATACTCTAGGAGGTTGCAAGGAAAGAGATTGGATTTTGTGCTTTATTACAGAAAATAATTTAACTATTTTAAATCTGTATGCGAAATATAGTAGCAAATATAAGATAGAATTCAATTCAGTGAGAATTGGTACTGAAAATTAAATCTCTTTTAATGCACTGAATTTAATAGTCTCACTTTATGCAAATCTCGATGAAAATCGATATTTACGCTTTTCATCATAAGTTAAAGTTTGAGAACGCGCGAAGTGAATTAATTGGTCTTTAAATTGAGGCAAATGGAGGTATAGCTTCGGTTGAATAACTAGGCTTTCATGAGAGTCACCCGACGACGAATCAAGGAGAGCAATGTATGGCTATGTACTTTGGCTTGAAAATGCCAAAGATCGTAAACATGAATAGAAGCGAGTGGAAGGATTGAAGATCTAGTTTAGCAGAAGTCTCTAAGGTGTGTAGAGGATTGATGAATTCTGATTTCTCAATTGATTTGAATGAATCCTTCTCCTCCCGAGAAGTTGTTTTTATTCCTTGCCAAATTGAGAGAGTCTAGCATGTTCCCTATTTTCAAAGAAGTTTCTTTCCTAAGCAATTTTACTTCTATCAGAAAGGCAAAGTAGATTATAAACGCGTTTATTTGGCGGCGTTCAGTAGAAGGATCGTTCGCTCTTTCGCTGGCTTCAGCAGGAGCCGAAAAATTGTTTTTATATTCAGTTTACTTGCACGGGAAGTTCCGAGTACAATAGTGCAATCGTGTTGTTAGTTTAAAGGCATCTCTCTGTAAAACACCAATAGTTTTGCTTCCTTGTTGCCTGCTGCTAGTTCCCTTGATCTCTTAATTTACTAATTATGTTGTTGGTCTCATGGACTCTTTAGTTTGCTGGTTCTCCTTCTGGTTCTTTCGGTCCATTAGTTCGTTGTACGCATGAGCATGGTGTCAATAGATATCATTCACTCTTGGGGAAAGTTGGACTGCAACCTAGCAGTAAGACATGGTGTTCTCTTCTATCTTCTCTAGCGAAGTATAATATTAAGCTAATGGGGGACTAAATAGTAGGAAAGAAGTAACTTATTGGTTGAAGTATAGATAACGCCTCCTTCTGTATTTTAAATCCAATTGTTATTATCTTTAAAAAAAGTGAAATTGCATCTAATGAGCTAGCTGCCTTCTCAAGGAAAGAAGAGTTAGATAATTCTTGTGTGAAATTCTTAAAAAAAAAAAAGCTTCGCAAAGAAGTTGTGAAGCGAAGGTAAATAAATTTAAGAGTAAGGTACATAGCTCGAGCGGCGCAAAGTAGAAGTTGGTCGGGTTCTATGTAACTGGAAATCACGCAATTCTTTTAAACCTGCCTCTATTCATGAACGTGATTTAGACCTTTGAAAGTATTTTGTAGTTTGTATGTGCAGAGAATTTCGAGATTCTGGGTCATAAAAGTTGTGTAATTGGAGGAAGTGAGTACGTGTGGAAGAAATTTAGCCACAATTCAGCCTGAAGTTTTGGGGGATCGAAAAAGCAGGATGTTGACAAACATGAATTAAGGACTACAACCAGGTATCGTACACACACACAGGTTCAAGTAAAATACCAGCAAAGAACTAACTGAGAGAATTACTCTGAAAAAATAAACAAAAAAAACAACCGACGAAAGAAAGCTAGTTAGAAAGAGGGAAAAATTCTCTATCCCAAAATTGTAAACCTTTTAAATTGATTTAAAGAAAATTTGGAAGTTTTCTCTGACGTCGAAATGCCTTTAAGTTTATTAATTGAGATGGCAATTAATTAATTTTAAAAATAAATTACCGACACAAGCCATTTTAATTGAAATGCAATAAAAAAATGGATATTTTAAAGTTTTGGCTAAGACAGTAATGTGCAATAAGTTCGTATCTCTTTTCAGACATTTTCTTATACCATTTTTTTTCTTTACTCTCTTTCACCCCGAGTATTATTTCTTTCCTTTTCTTTATTTATTTTATACTTAGTATTTTTTCAAATTTCTGATTGTATTTATTAATTCTACTTTTTCACAATTCTCCTTTTTATAATTTACTATCGACTAAAGTTCTTCAAAACTCATTAATCTTTCTGCGGATTTCGAAATTTGGCATATTTCGAATATATTTTGTTGCATTAAGAATGGGTTGGTAATTAATTTATAGTTGGTTAGTGTAGTGTACACGCTGATAATTATAATTAATGAACACGGTCAACAGACCTAAGTCGCGTGCTTTCAATTATTCTGACTTATGACCTTAAGACTACATGACTTTAAGACCCTTAAAACTTTCAAAAAGTGAGGCAAATCGACCCATAGTTAGTTTTCCTTTAATGATTTTCAGAATAACCTTAGGAAATCCTTAGAAATTATAGTATTCGAAAGTGAATGTAAAACAACATAAGGGTTTCAAATTTGGTTAGAATCACCCAAATAGTTACGACGTTATTGTCAAATAATCCCGGACTAACCTTGGGAGGACCTTTGCAATTTTATCATTCGAAAGAGAATGTAAAACAACATAAGGGTTTCAAATTTCGTTATAATCGCCTGACTAGTTGCGATGTTATTGTCAAATAATCTCGGACTAACCTTGGGAGGATCTTGGCAATTTTATCATTCGAATGTAAAACAACATAAGGGTTTCAAATTTCGTTAGAATCGGCTGAATAGTTACGATGATATTGCCGACCACCCTATGGGGCCGACATATGTAGTAACTTATAGACAAACAAAAGCTTTGATTGTGATGCCTATTAAGAAATTTTGAATCAGGACATCATTGAACATCCACAAGCTGCTTACGGAGATAGATTTGAACGTGTATGGTGGATGTGTGACGGTGTGGTGCTCTCGCTCATAGAAGGCTTAGTTAGTATTCAGAGGCGCTTAATTGCAATGGGCCATAACATTGTACAGCGTCCCAGAAACCGAGCTTCAAAGTAGCCTTCAGTTTAAATCTGGCTACTTAAATACTAAAAGATTTAATCACCAACCAATTCAGAATTTAATGTAAAGCAGTTTACTCTTTTAATCCAAGTTTTTATATTTTAAATATATACATTTTTTTTGCAAAAGTTATTAACATTCAAACGTGGATAAACTTTTTTGTGACTTGACTCTATAATAGTATATACATTATACAGTCATGGCTAAAGGATTTGAGGCTAATATATATTTATATTTTTTATTAGTTTTCAAAATTTAGGTGATGGGAATAATTATTTTAATCCATAACTCTATAATTTAGGATGGGGATTTTATGAAAATTTATAAATGGGTTTTTTGGCTTAGTTGACAAATGACTTCGGGTGTTTTGGAAATTCAAAGGATTGGAATAGTTAAAAAGATCAAGATGAAGAAGAAGAAGAAGGAGAAGAGATGAAGATGAGATAAAGAAGAAGAAGAAGAAAAGATGATGATGATGATCATTATGAAGATGAAGATGATGATGATGAAGATGATGATGGTGAAGATGCTAAGGATGAAGATGATGAATATGATGAAGATGAAAAAGAAGAAGAAGAAGAAGAAGAAGAAAAGGGTGTTCAGGGTGTTAAAATAAAGAGTCTATAAAGGAGATTAAAAAAAAAGCTGTTAAGATTAGCAAATAAGTCCGTAGGCCACACCCCCGCAGGAGTGCCTGTGTAACCAGGCTCTTCCTGTTAAGGAAGAGAACAGCGGCTTGTATTTAAATTATCGAAGGTATATTAAGAAGTCCGTATTTTCAAAAATATAAGGAAAAAAGTGCATTCCTTCGCTGAATCCAAATTCACGCTCTGGTCGTGTTCTTGTAGGAGATGAATTTCAGTCCCTAGATCTTTGCTATTCGATCAAAAGGTAAAATTATAACAAATATGCGATAAATGAATGAAGTTGTGTAATTATAATCTATTTCAATTCCAAAGAGCCTGAAATGTAAGGATATAGTTACGTAAAATAAGAACCACGTAAAATGTCGGTCTCAACTGATACAAAGACGTTAAGTGGAAATCAGCGTTTAAAAACGTTAAAAAAAACTCCCCTTCCGAAATTCCAATTACTATGGATGGATTTTTCGGTTGCCATTGCTCTAGTACAGACATATTTCAGTTTCTCAAAAATACTTGATGTCAAACATGATGGAGAAAACGGTATTTTACCTCAATCTTTTTCTAATTTATTGAATTTCAATAAAAGTATTCCCAAAAAATGAATATTAATGAGCATGGAGTGAAAATGCTGTCTTTTTGAGTAGTTAAACAGCTGTTCTGAGGGGTGCAGCTAAATTCAAGGTGAGATCTGCATAATAAATCATCAAAACTCACTTACACATTTCACGGATCGGCTTATAAAAGGATATTCCGAAATAATAGGACAAGTGTTTGTAGAACATTTTAAGCAATATCCAACAAAGGCATTTATTAAAAATAAATTTGTAAAAATGGGAGCAAATTTGAGAAGTGAGTGTGTGAACTGTCTACTATGTATTAGATGTAAAACAGACCTTGAGGATATGCAACTATTCTGATTCTTTCCTCATTCTTAAACCTTTGTACAAAGCGTGGTAGGTGCACGTCAACGCTATTAAACTACCCTTCTCTCACCCTTTTCTCACTTATTCACCAGAAAGCTAATTATACGTTTATTCATCTTTATCGGTCATTTATAACGATGGGTAACTAGGTGTTGTGCGCTCTCCTCCAGAGCTTCATTCCCCTTCACGAAAGTCTCATTGTACGAAAGCATTTTCTTCCCTTTTTTATGAACATTGCATACCCCTCCATCATCCGGATTCACCCTTAAGCAGAACTCCTCAAGGATTCTCCCTCATAAATCACTTCGGTGCACCAAATTCATACTTAATACCATCAAATTTTACCTCTCTAAATTACGATCCCTCATCTTCCTCACAACATCAACCAGTTGTCTATAAGACAGTCCCCTTTCTTTTAAACTCCCCCAACTCACTTACAAACAACGTTTATTCAGAGTAATAAACAAATTCATCCACTTATCCCAAGGCGAGACCGGCCCACTCAAACTTTGACTGACCTAACACTGGTCAACAATATTTGAAAAGTTGTCTGCTTCTTAAATGAGATTAGTTAATTCTTATGTATTTTTATGCACTGAATCCAAATATCACATTGAAAAATGCTTATTGACTATAGGTTTGAAGATACGCGGCATGTAATATTTTATTATTTTATCATAACGTACAGAATGTGTCATTATGTTTTAAACTCTAATCCATATCCTCTTTCTGCCTTTTTGCTTGCCGCTTATTGTGGGCTGAAGAATCCTCTTTTGCCAATGCAAGCATTGTTGTGCTCCATTTGCCGTGGTACCGCTTTTCCATGGTTGGAATATCTTGGTGAAACTTTTGACCATGTTCGTCACTAACTGCCCCACAGTTCGCTGAAAAAAAGTCTAAATGTGAGTCCAAAAAGTGTATTTTAAGTGATATGTTACATCCCATGTTCTTGTAAGCCTTGATGAGGTTTTCCGCCAATTCTTCATAGTTTCTTTCCCTTCTGTTTTCGAGAAATCCTTTTCGCCACTAGCTTGAAGGCTTTCTCAGTAGCTTTCTCCTCCGCCTGAAGGGCTGATTCAAACTCACCATGTTTAAGTAGCTCTCGAATCTGAGGAGCAATGAAAACTCCTTTTTTTATCTTAGCGTCGCTCAGTGAGGGGAATTTTTATGATAGATACTTGAATCCATGACTAGATTTGTCTATAGCTTTTTACAAAGTTGTTCACGAGCCCCAGTTTTATGTGTAGTGGTGATAGCAAAATTTCGTTTGGTTCAGTGAGAGGTGGATGTTGAACATTTTTCATCCCAGGCTCAATGATTGACGAGGTGGTCAGTCTCTCCTAATATACTGGGAACCTCTTGCATGGCTGTTCCATTCACACAGAAAGCGTCAATCCTTGGTGTATGCGCCCTGTAAACACATCACAAGAGCAACAACCTTTAAGTCATCACAGACCTGCTATTGATGTTCATCATATTTTATGCACTGCAACATATGCTTTATATTCTCATAAGTCTCTTTCATATGTGGTGCATAGCCCACATGAACTGATGGTTCACTATTGCCGTTGTGCAGTAAGACAACCTTATAAATTAATGAGCAGCCTACAGTTTCTGGGTTTGTATTCGAAGTCAAGTGCTTCTATCAGACCATTAATATTGTTGCAGGCCACTAAATACCCTTCCATTCAGTGGCGTGCGGTGACTTTTGAAGATGAGGAAGCAATTCAAGTTTTACAAAAATAAATATGTTAATTGAAGTAAATATGTTGTTCATTAAAATCACTATAAATGTTATTTTTTATTTTTTTAACTTTATTTAAAGTTATTTTTTTAACTTTAATTAAATGTTAAAATAGCTTCTGTAAGTATGCACAACCACTAGCCAAGATGTTCTATCATATTGGCCTACATTTTATTTGCGAGTGCAACACTTTGGTTTGGATGACATCTAGTGTTGGCGTAGGCCTACATGTTTTAATAATAGTTTCTTTTTCATTAATGCAATCACATTTTATCACAACTTTATTTGCATTCCTTTTTTTGACAAGGGGGTTATCACTTAACAAAATGAATAAACAATACGCCACACTTATCTAAGCACTGACTCGTAGCTACTGATCTCAAAGATACGATGGGTGAATCCAGTCGGGCTGCCAGAATCCAGGAAATATTAACAAAATGAAAAAGATACAAGAGCGTAACCATAAAAAGTTTAGGCTATGTAGCTGGTTTCATTCTCAGAACCAGTATTTAAATATAACCTGAAAAATGTTTAAGCTTCAGGCATAATAATAGTTACGTCATTGTGTCTTAGACATTTTGTTGCTTTTTCCTAGATTCTGGCAACTCAGCAGGGTTGACAGATGCAAGTAAATGACTGCAAAGCTTAGTTTTCTTCCTTTTCCGTATACAAATAGGTTATTTTTATCTTAATTCTAATACGGCGGTGAAATATCTAGATAAAAATCATAAAACCCTAATGACTGTATATATTGCTAAGAAAAGCAAAACATCTTTTAAACTATTCATTCCAAAGCACCAAAAAGCAGAACTATTATTGAAATAAGAGAAAAAAATAAGTAGAAATCTTGACGAAAAGGATGCATTTGTTCAATTGCAGTCGGCCTCATCAGGGTCTAACGCCAATTCGATTGAAAGTGTACGGTACCATATGGCGTATACAAGTAGAGGAAAACATTAATGTGAGAATAAAATTGATTCTGTTGCCATATTAATTGTATGGGTGTAATTCTTTTTCTTCTTAAATAGGAGAAGCATTGCTTCCATTGCTTCCATTAAGAAAAATCCGTTGAACTGCTGCGGATGGTCAAGACATTTTGAAATTTTCATATCAGCTGCTAAGAGATTCCACTGTTGAAGACTAGAGCCTAGCAGCTCTGCCTTATATTGGTGTAGTTGCAGATCCCTGACAAGGTCATGGAGTTCCCCTGGTGTGATGAGATGTGGTCTAGAGGAGTGTGCTTTATCAAAATTTGGGTCACTCTGGAATCCAGCACTATCCATCCTTCTCTGCTTCCTCCTCACCACTTTCCTCATCTGACTGGAATGATACCGAAGTTGCTGCATCAGGAACAGGCAGACCTTCTCCATATGGAACTGGGCGAATAGTTGATGAAATGTTTGGATATTTGATGGACTCCTTTTGTACTGGAGGTACCATGCAGAAATAACAATTATTGGTATGCTCTGTTCGCTCTCGCCAGGTCATTGGCACAGCAAAGGCATTCCTTTCCTCTTCCTGTTCAACCATTGGCGAAGGTTAGTAGCACCATTGTTGCAGAATATGTGAGGAGCCCAGTTCTAATCCTGGTCACCAATCTTGCTTCCAAAATATAGGTGATATGCCTTTCTAACCATAGCAGTTATACGGCGCTTCTGTGATGCAAAGGTCATCTCACCACAAATGTAGCAGAAGATGTCTGCCTTATTCACACAAGTATGAGGCATCTGAAAGAAGAAAATAACAAACAATTAAAAGATAAACAGAAAGTTTATTCATAAATTTATCATAATAATACAAGGCATGACAGCTTTGCAGAAATATATATATCATTCAGTAGGAAAATAATATTAATATAAAATTCCAATGAATATTTATTATAAGTTTAAAAGTGCGTGACTAGTAAAATCACCTACCTTTTACCTCAAAATGTAAACTTGTACAGCGCAACCACCTTCTAGGACTGCTGGAACAATACTGAAGGACAATGAGACTGTGAGTATGATAAGAAACACAATCTGAAAGAAGAAAACAACCAAAAATTAGAAGATAAACAGAAAATTTATCATTATAATACAGTGTATGACAGCTTAGCAGAAGTATTTATATCATTCGGTAGGAAAATAAAATTAATATAAAATGCCTCACATGCATATCAATAGCTTGTTCAATGAATATTTAATTAATTATAAGTTTAAAAAGTGTTTGACTAGGAGAATCACCTAAATTTCACCTCAAAATGTAAACTTGCACAGCACAACAACCTTCTATAACTACTAAAACAACACTGAAGGGCAGTGAGACTGTGAGTGTCCTAAGAAACACACTGCCTCAAGCCTGTTGGAACCTGTTGTGACATATAGGTGTATCTTGAAAAGTAGAGCTAGCAAACAATTTTAACCATGATATTTATTATCAGCGACCTAAAATTAGTTAGAAATTGCTACTCTGGTCTCGGAATAATTTTGGTTGTTGACCAATGAAATCAATCCATCTTTTATTGCGGTTTCAAGCCGTACCCTCTATTCTATTCTAATATATTCTAGTCTAGTCTAGTCTAGTCCAGTCTATTATATTCTATTCAATTATATTCTTCTTTTTTTTTATTCTATTACGTTCCTTTCCGTTCTATTCAAGTCTACTATCCTATTATATTTTTAAGCCGTTACCAACCATTCTCACACCCGTACCATCTCATATATTCTATTCATAACTTTATTCTTATTTTTTCATCTTGCATTCTTTAGTGAAATACAATTTCTTTGAATATATTACAAATAAAGGATAAAAACTGAAAACAAATCACCCTACGAAGTTAGATTTCAGTGAGATTGCAATTTTATTGAATTTTTGCAACCTGATTGAAATGTTTACCACACTACATACCTTACAAAGCTTCAGTCAATAGCTTTAAGTGATTAAGTTGAGCTATTGGCGTAGGCTAAAAGGGAATAGCTCCCTTGTATCTTTATCTGCTCCATTATATCCACACGTTATGAATTATTCCCTGTTTAGTTTTAATCATCATGTATTAATTGTCGCGGTGCTCCGTATAAATATATTAATTGGATAAGATAATAAATTAGGAACTTTTTGTTTGATCAAGCTACATGGTGATTGGAATAAGTTAAAAGTGTTTCCGTTATATTTTAACATCCATGTGGCTTCAAATAGCACAGCTGAGTGTTTGAATCCATTACTCGTATTTTCTTCTCCTCCTAATTTTCTTGTTTTCTTCATATCGCTTTTACATATCCTCTATATTGATCCTTCCATTTTGTTCAATATTCTCCAATCATGCCTTTATTTGAGGTAGAAAAAATAAGTGGTGCGTCAATTTTCAAGAGGGCTGCTCTGCAAATTTTCCAGCCATAAACAAATGCACAACATTCACCATAGATCTCAGGGCAGATAAATTGGAGGCCGAGTAAATAGGACGAAACCCTGGTCAAGTTATTTAATATTCGCTGCCCGGAGCCACAGAGGGATGGTTGTGGTGTTTGGTGTGGATATCATTGTGGAAGTGAGAGGATGAATCGAAAGTAATGGAGCGTCGGGTAGTGACCTAGAAAGGCAGTTTGGGAATAAGCTCGGCAACACGGCTTGAATTAAGAGTGAAATAGAAAGGTGGTGAGTAGTTAAAGATCCATTAACTCTGGGGGGGGGGGATGGGTCCATCCAGGGGAAAAAGTTATCTGAAATTCAGGTGGTTCCTTCAGAGTTTCAATTCAAGGTGTGAGAGAGTCGGAAAGGAGAGGGGACAATTGTTGGGCCTTACGAGATAGGAACAGGCCGCTAGCTTTGTACATAGCTCAAAATAAAATTGAAGAAGAAAAAAACAAGACAATCAAAGGACAGAAGAAAGAGAACAATTCCTTTGAATGAGGACATGTGAGGTCTACTGCGGTTCTGGGATAAAAATGTCAGAAACAGAGAAACTTCTGACCAATTTAAAGCAGTGATGACGTCAGACAGGTTTGCCACGCTGAAATAGGCGCTACTCATGGTGGACTCACGACGAAACTGTGAAAAGTCATGGAGAAAACAGAAAACCATGAACTGGCCTGTTGATTGTCTCCTAAGCAGAGACATGAAGTCAGAAAATGCGTTAGAGAATACGAAAATCAGAAATGGGAATTCATCCCTTGTCACACTGGTAAGTAGGAATGACTCTAAGATGGCAGGAGAGAAACAGCGAATCGATAATCAGTGAAGTGATTCCGGACAAACGGTTCATAAAGGAGAGTTTGCCCGAAAACGTCAAACTCTGACAACCTAAACCAAGATTGACATCCTCGCTCGGTACGGGATGCACCAGCCGCGCCTGTTGGTTTAAGGAAAAGTCAAAGCCCCGAAGTAATTCGGGAGCGCGATCCATTCCTCTTGTTACGAAGAGGCGAAACAGGGTGAACGTAAATGTTGTTGTTAATCACTCCCAAGGAGTAGATGATCTCTGCTCCCTCCGACCGCTTGAGAGATTAACAGAGAATGCTAATGCTGTAGGCCCCGTCATTACCAGAATTAAGTAGGGCCTCGCCTTCTGTCAGTCTCTCATAAGAGACCAGGTTAAAGTGTAGTGAGGCTTTTGCATTTGGGATTTTATAGCATCCCCCTTTGCTAGCTTTGCAACAGTTATAAAGTAGGAATTCGATTGCAACTTATCTTTATCAGATTACATCCAAATTTAGTGGTCCCACTCCTGGATGACATCCAAGCGAGGTTTCATATCCACTTAGAAATGACGTCAACCCTCTACTAATCTTTTTCTCTTTCCTATGAAGTGCCTATGGCTAAAAAAAAACAGCCTTACTCGCCGGGCGTGGAGTGAGGGGAGAATGGAGCTCAAGAGAGAGCGATTTTAAGAGAATGATTGAAATGAAAGACTCAAAGGAAGAGAAATATGGTAGAACGAGACCCGATCGACTCCCACCACCGTCCTTTTATAGTCAGGTGATGACGTGTGACTATGGCGTGTTGTATGTTGACGTCACACCTGCGTCCAAAGAAGATTAGGGCGGCTTGGAAGATCGTCGGGATTAAAGTCTGTCGGGAGAAGAGGCTAATATCCTACATTCATTGATTTCCCGTTGGGAAACGCCTGGGGGACGAGATCCACAAGGGGAGTAACCCCCACCCCCCTTTGTTAGTAGTAGTATTGAATTCTGGTTTGAATAGGGACAAAATTCTAGGAACCGAGTCCGCTCAAGGCTACCGAATGCCTTTGGTGCTGATTCTTGAATTGACGGAGAGGGATTTGGGAGGAAAATTCAGGGTAACTGAAGGATTTTTTCCTCCTCAATTTTAAGACGCAATAGCAACGAGGCCGTTTTACGTATACAGTTGCAATGAGATATCTGTACATAAAGTGGTGAAGATGGAAGTGAAAATGCGTGGAAGATATTTAGCTGCAGATTCGCCTGTAAGCATTGGGGGAAGGGGGGCACAAACTTTCAAATGTCAGCTGACATCCCTTTGTGGGTCGCAATGGAGGTAGGGAGGGGCGGTGTGCATAAGTGAGAGATTATCTGCCACCTCCCCTCTTATTATGGGTCTTTAATTGTTCTGTCTGTCATCGTCCTTATTTCTGTCCAATAAATGCCAATGCTCTCGTTTATTAAACGAGCTCCTCGAAAGTATAATGAAATTCGCATCAAAGTTAGAATGACATCTAATGCTAAGCCTGAATGCTTCAGGGAGCACTGTAGGCTGGGAAACAAGGTATAGACACGATGGTAGTATTGTGCTTCGACCCTCTCCCTACCTATAAAGGCAGAGTACTTTTTGTGGCCTTAGGAAAGGCCACCCTTTTCCGCGTGAGGCAGGTGTGAAAATAAAACCATTCGGTAGGTTTTGAGACTGAAAAGTAACGAAGAACATTGGTTATATGGATGAGTGACGGCAGCTTCCTACCCACGCTCAAGTTGTTTGCGTCCATTTTCACCAGGAATCAAACGTGGTACCAGCGTGGAACTTCAACGCCTTCTCAACTAGGCTGGCGAGAGCTCCCCCTCCCCTTCTTTCTTCTACCTCTCGATATCTCTCTCTGTGTCTGTCCACCCATCTACTTATATTTCTATTAGCCTGTTCATCTCCCCCCCCCCACCTGTATTTCTGCCTCTCTGTCTGTTCACTCATCCTTTTTTTCTGTCTACCCAATCACTTGTGTTTCTACCTACCGTTCTGTCCGTCTGTCCGCTCACCCACCTGTCTTTCTGCCTGTCTGTCTAGCGAGACATTAAATTCGACCTGTCTATGTCTGTTCAATTGTACCCACTTATACAGACTTGTACATAAGTTATACTCACTTGTACATCCTTGACGTGCCCTAAATTGAGAATCGAGTAGGCTCAAGTAACCTTCATCCTCTGTGACCTTCTCTATATTCACTATTTTCTTTGTAACTTAAGTTCTTTCTTCGCTTCCTCCTGTGAAGTGATTTGTGAGCGCAACTTCCTCTCTGAGAAAGAGTCAGGAGCCAGGCTTCCTCTCCTGTCTCTTAAACTTATAAGCAAGTCTTCCTCCAAGAATCCGTTGCCTTTGTAAGCAAGTTTTCTTTATTCACAATTTTCCGATCTAAATACACTAATAGATGTTGAAGGTCGTCTTTTCCTGTCGGTTATCATTGAGGGTAGACTATTTGGTTGGCTCTTTACGATATGGCAAAAATATTTATTATTTATTACGAGAACTGCAAACCGATACTATTAATAATATACAAATTAAAATTCAATAGTAAATAGATTAACTAAAATAGTCTAGGCGAGACAAACATAAAATTTGGAGATAAATAATCCACACAAATATTGGTTACATGGACGCATATACATAATATATGTACACGACCGTGAAAATAGGATGAGACTGTGGGCGGAAATTAAATGAAATGAATGATGCCTAGTAATAATGAGACCAACGGTGGAATTGTGTTGAGAAGAGAATTGCTTGGAGTGACTCGTGATTTCATTTAAAGACCCAATCTAGCAACTGCCTAGTACGGCAAAAGTAGCTGTAATCACGTTAAAGCCTAATACTAGGCTTGATTAAAAAAAAACCATGCAAACACTAAATAACAAAAATACAACTAAGCAAAAACACAGGCAAACAAACAAGCAAAAAAAAGCAAGAAGAAGAAGAAAGAAACACACTCAGGCGTCGGGGGTAGCCCGCCTCCCCTCGGTGCAGGAGCATGCGACCAACATCAAAGAGAGTCAAATAAAATGGAGGAGGCCGACCTCCCCCAAAAGGTCAGATGCTATATAAATCTGTGAGCGACGTATCAGAGAGTATCGCTTTTTGGCAAGAAGGTGAGAAAATTGCAGTCAGTCGAATCTTGAAAAACTGCATGATGAGCAAATCACACGCTCATCATTCCCCCCCCCCCCGCCCCTCAATGAACAAGTGGTCTAGTGTGGTGTAGAGTTCTCCCTAAACGAGATTACCAGTGGTCGCCGGCTTTTGCTTAAAGCACACTCGTGAAGGCTCTCTATTTGACACGGTGCTTCGACCCGAATGCTGCAGTGTGGTGGCGATTGAAGCTAGCAATCAAATTACCTCGATGAATGTTGTTAATTCCTGCCATCACTCGTATTGGCGAACCTAGCCACCGGAAAGAGTTCGTGCTCACGGTCTCCCTTTTTAAAGAGAGGTTCAATTGACCTCGACTGATATAAAAAAAATCGTCTTAACAGACCAAAAGTCAAATGCACCAGAGGTAGATATAAAATGCGTACCCGCGAATGTGGAGACACTTCTGTTGTTATGAGACTTACCTTGAATTGACGGTGTTAGAGTTGAGTCTCCCCTGCCCTCCCAAACCACAGGAAAATAAGGTTTCTCCCTCAGGAAAATCAAGGCCCTCAAGTAGCAATGGCTCGCAAGGGTGAAGTGACTCTGCATGCAGTTACCAGATCTCCTTAGGGGGGTGACTGTGAGTTTAGTCTGAGTGTGCCTTACCTCCTAAGTACAGGTTGACAAGTGTTCGCCCTCTGAGTGAGAGTAACCTCCATAGAGTGGTTGGATGCACGTCGGTGCAAATGGAAAGGTCACATTTTGCGTCTTTGTTAACCTCAGTATCCAGAGTGATTAGGCAAATTTTTTAAGGGTTACGTTTGGGAGATGTACTAAAAAGTGAGAATTGGACCAGGGGTGTTGTGTCGCCTGTTCAGGAGACTTCCAGGAAAAGGGTCTTCACTTCGTTGTTTTGCATGTCTGAATATGACCTGTGACCTGTTGATAGAGACTAGTTAATAACAGGGCAGAGGCGAGAGAGAATTTCCTTATGCGACTAGGGTCTCTTGGGGAAATAGCCTATTGGACAACTTAGTCTGTAATCGTGTCAGGCCTACCGTTGCATTGGCAATACGTCATAACAAAATTAAAATTGGTATCAAATTTTAAAGCAACGAATACTTGATCAGAATTAAAAATTAGTCGTGAAGTTATATGAAAAAAAATCTCCATCAGTTATTAAAAGCTATTCTCGACGCAAGTCATCTTGCTTCTTACAGTTCGGTTCTAGGCCAAGGGTCGGCAACCTACGGCCCGCAGGCCGTATCCGGCCCTTAACCCCGACATCATTCGGCCTGCAGTCTTTAAGATAAATATTCTATCAACCTAGCTCACAAGCAGGGTATAATTTTAAGGACTTTCGTCATCTAGAGTTCTAGAAAAAAAACTATGATCAACTGTGGTAGCAAGCGACTTTCTCTTACTTTTTTTATGTTATAAGCCTGTGCATGTCCACATATGTGTCTACAAATAAATAACCAATAAATATGAAAAGAAAGAAAAATAAAGATTTAGAACATATCTTAACTAGCAATTAATTTTTAGTTTTATTAATTCATATTTTCCATAACCTCCGTTTTCTGTATGTGACAGCGGGTGACGAGAGATGATGGCCCGCCTGACGATACATATGGCCCGCCATTCGCTCACAGACATAGGCCCTGGCCCCTATGCCGTGCCTGGTTGCCGACCCCTCCCCTAGGCGTTCGCTTTTAGTCACGTCATCAGAGATCGTGACATCATCCATGATTACGCATAAAACTCAAGCTTTTTGATGACATCATCAGAATCGAAACTTGCTAATTTGTCAAAAGAAAATTGACTGTCGTGGCTAAGCTATTCGAGCACCTTCCCTCCCCATCACGTTTTTACCACAAATTCACACCCTCCTATGTCTATCTCATTTATGACAGTTTTATATAGGGTCCGATCCATGGATTGCTACAACACACTATTAGTGGGTAACGTGATTAGTAGTAAGATGTTAGTGGATAAGTGGTAATTTCCTAAAAAAAATCATGCTTCAAACATCAACAAGAGTTACGATATGGTCAGTAGTTGGGAAGCTAGTGGTAAAATATGCAAATGGAGAGATTATCAGTGCCTTTTCTAACAACCAGCGGAGAAGTGGTAATTTTATAACAAAACCATTTCTTAAAATTCCACAAGTTGACAACAAATGTTTTAGTAGTGGAAGTTAGTGGTAAAACGTAGATGAAGTTAGAAGAATTTGTTTCCATAGATTAGTGAAAAGGTGGTAAATTTAATCCTAAAATATCAACGAGAGTAGCAACGTAAGGAAGAAAGTAGTAGCATGTACTAAGTCCACCTTGTAAGTCAAGTCCTAAATATGCCAAATTCAATAAGTCAATTCTTAGGTCAAAGCCCTGTAAGTCAAGTCACCTTAAATAGTCAAACACTACATGTGTAAGTCCTAAATCAACTTCAATAAGTCAATTCTTAAATAAGCCAAGACATATTCGTATAATTAGATTCAATTCTTTAGATTACAAGCCTTATACCAGTGAAACCCTGTAAGTAAATTCATACCCTTTAAGTCCAATCTAAATGAATTCTATCTAAATTGTCAAGTACTAAATGATAAACCGTAAGGCTATCCATACCGGTCAAGTCCTAAGTGATAAGCTCTAAGGCAACTCCTACCAGTCAAGCCCGAATACAACCCCTAACAGTCAAGTCCAAATGAGAAGCCCTAAGGCCATCCTACCAGTCAATCCCTAAATGACAAGATCCAAGGCAACCCCTAACAGTCAAGCCCTAAATTACAAAACCCAAGGCAATCTCTAACAGTCAAGCCCTAAATGACAAGATCCAAGGCAACCCCTAACAGTCAAGCCCTAAATTACAAGACCCAAGGCAATCTCTAACATTCAAGCCCTAAATGACAAGATCCAAGGCAACCCCTAACAGTCAAGCCCTAAATTACAAGACCCAAGGCAATCTCTAACAGTCAAGCCTTAAATGACAAGACCCAAGGCAACCCCTAACAGTCAAGCCCTAAATGACAAGCCCTAGGACAATCCCTACCAGTCAAGCACTAAATGACAAGCCCTAAAGCAATCCCTACCAGTCAAGCACTAAATGACAAGCCCTAAGGGAACCTCTACCAGCCAAGCCCTATGGCACTCCATACAAATCAAGGCCTAAATACACGACCATAAGTTAATTAAAATCTCAATTCCTTGCATCCGGGGATTTAAATCACTAAAAACATAAAAGTCATCTTAATTCAATTCTAAATAATAACATGTTCTAAATAAGACAACCTAAAAATTAATTTCGTATATGTTAAACCTTAAACAAGTCAAAACCAAAATGACAAGGCCTAAATCAAATCCTAAATGACAACTCCTAATTCAAATCCCTCAGTCAAATACCTAATCAGCTCTGAGTCAATTTTCTCTATGTTGAGCCGTGAGTAATTCAGCCCCTTACTTTGCAAAGTTAAATCAGTAAGTCCCATATAAGTCAACTCAGAAACCAACTTCCTATATATAAAATTTGGAGTTATACTTTAAAGTCCTTAAATAGAGTCCTAACTAAGCCCGACTCCATAAATCCATTCAAAACTCAAGTTCTTTTAGTTCAACTCTTAAAAAGGTCGAAATTATTCTGAGCCCATCTAAGTTAAAGCCTTAAATGTATTTTTGATTTAGTAGCTTAAGTCAATATTTTGAGCTAAATGCGAGATTGAGTGGTAAAAAACAGAGTCCAAACGCCCCTCAGTGTCAATCCAACTGCTAACGTGTTATTTAACGTTATAATTTTAATTAGACTGTAAAAAATCATGATCCAAATTCATTCCTGTCAAGATGAAAATATCTCCGACGTTAATTATGGCCCGAAGATTTGAGATCGTCCGACCAGTTTAAAATATGGCGGTAAGGAATATATAAATTGTCTAATTACAGTAATTACTTGCCATAGATGTCATCCAGTTAATGAGGATCTAACTTTTATTAAAGGGAAGTTTAAATTTGGGGGATAAATTTGTTTAGGAAGGTTTTAAGAGTGGATTTTTTCGGTTTCGCTGTGCGGATAATTGAACTCTCTCTCTCTCTCTGCTTCGAGGCTGTGGAATAACCTGCCAGTCATTATCCACTCCAGCTCATCTCTTGCCACTCATTATGAAGACTCCTATATCCCTCACTGGGTTATGTCCTCGTTGACTTGTTAGGATAGAGTTATCGGTATTCTGTTATCTTCATTCAGTTATCTTTTTTTAAAATTCTTAATACATACAGAGATTACTTGTTTAGTGAATATTTTTTTCATAATATCATCAATCCCACAAAAAGGTTAGAAGTAACTTTAAATTATTGGTAATTCTTAATTTTGACAGTTCTTTTTCTCTTAATTATCTCGGTTGTTTTATATAAATAGTTATTTTAAATAGTGATTTAATTATACATACATATGACTACCATGGTAACTGTCTAAGCAGTGCATATTTCCAAAGTTTCTCAGATAATTCATTTTAATTCCATTTATCAATTATTACCAATTTATTCCATTTTCGAGTCGTTTATTATTCAATAATTGCACCTGTTTTATTTTACTTGGATTCACATGAATATTTGGATGTATCGACAGATTTTACATTTGCTAAAAATCGATTCATTATTATTGACAATTTGTCCTCTCTTTATTATGAAAGGAATTTTCCATTATTTTACGTATTTTAATTTTAACCAATAAATATTTTTATTACTTATTTTCTCGAATATATAATATATATTTCTAAACTATTTGTGGGGACAATTGAAAAATCTTATTTCACGCGTTTTATGTGTTGTTATTTGTTCTTTAAATGTTTATTTCTTCCTAGTTGTCATAATTTTTCCGCTGCTTACTTTTTATTGTTTTAGTCACGTGAGAAATCTACATATATCTCACTATGTCGGTCGGACGGTCGGTCGGTCCCCGTTTTTCTTTTCTTTTTGTTTTTGTAATGACATTGTAAATATTGGGCCGATTCTAACGAAACTTGAAACCCTTCTGTTGTTTAGACATTCTCTTTCGAATGATATAATAATTACCAAGGTCCTCCCAAGGTTACTCGGGGAATTATTGAAACTTTAAAGGTCTTAAGGTCATAAATATGAATAAGTGAGAGCACACGACTTTGGTCTGCAGAATTTGTTCTTGTAGTATCCTTTATCGTTACTAATTTCTATTTATTATTAAGAGTCAATACATCGATTGTATAAAACTAATTTCCTTTCAAATATTTTGAAGTCATCAATTTTCTTTAGTTAATTTTTCTCGGCAGGAAATACATTCATGGGCAAAGAATGTTGGAAGAGGCAAATTTGGTTGTTCCTAGGTTTTAATTGCTTCAAATTATATAAATTCCCTGCCCAGGAGGCAAGGCTGTATTTTATAAACTGTAGAGCCCCTGTAGGGGAAAAAAGTGAAGTTGAGGGGTCAGTCATTTTTTTCCTAGTGGATATGAAACGAAAATCACACTTGTATGTAATCATTGAGTTTATACCACCCTATTTGGATGTATTCCACGTAAGGTTTAAGTAACAACCGACCTCCCACTTCCTGGTTGTTGTATAGACCGATAGCAAAGGGGGAGGGACCTATATACTTCCTACAGCATGCAACAGCCTCCATCCTCTCTAACCCAGACCCTCCGGAGAGCCTCATTTATTGGTGGTAACGGCGGGCGTTCTACAACTCGGGCTGTTCCATCAAAGCTTTCTCCCTAAATCACCCCATCGGTCGCAGGAACCAGAGATGTCATCTACTTCTCGACACCTCCAAACAACAATAACAACAACATATTTAACTTCATCATTCTCACGTTCCTGAAAATCTTTCAGGACGTTCAAAATTATATCTATAAGTTTCATGGCTTTTATGAGCCTATCGAGTAAATGATAAACGGGAATGGCTTCCGGAATTCTTTATGGCTGGGAATCAATTTCAGGAATTCTTTATGGCTGGGAATCAGTTTCAGGAATGCCTTCCGGAATTCTTTATGGCTGGGAATCAGTTTCAGAAATGCCTTCCGGAATTCTTTATGGCTGGGAATCAATTTCAGGAATGCCTTCCGGAATTCTTTATGGCTGGGAATCAATTTCAGGAATTCTTTATGGCTGGAAATCAGTTTCAGGAATGCCTTCCGGAATTCTTTATGGCTGGGGATAAATTTCAGGAATGCATACGGAATTCTTTATGGCTGGGAATCAATTTCAGGAATGCCTTCTGGAATTCTTTATGGCTGGGAATCAGTTTCAGAAATGCCTTCCGGAATTCTTTTGACTGGGAATCAATTTCAGGAATGCCTTATGGAATTCTTTATGGCTGGGAATCAATTTCAGGAATGCCTTCCGGAATTCTTTTGACTGGGAATCAATTTCAGGAATGCCTTCTGGAATTCTTTATGGCTGGGAATCAATTTCAGGAATGCCTTCTGGAATTCTTTATGGCTGGGAATCAGTTTCAGAAATGCCTTCCGGAATTCTTTTGACTGGGAATCAATTTCAGGAATGCCTTCTGGAATTCTTTATGGCTGGGAATCAGTTTCAGAAATGCCTTCCGGAATTCTTTTGACTGGGAATCAATTTCAGGAATGCCTTCTGGAATTCTTTATGGCTGGGAATCAATTTCAGGAATGCCTTCCAGAATTCTTTATGGCTTGGAACCAGTTTCAGGAGCAAATCCTGAACGATTATTCTACGTAAGTAGATCATCCCATACGTAATGCAGCATATTATTTTCATGTTTACCATTATTTTATGGATAGAAATCAAACAACCTTTTGAAGATATTTTTTCATTTAAAAAGTATTAATTTAACCAGGCAATGGCTTCGCCACTCCCCCCTACGGGGGGAGGTTGCGCTTCGTTACTAAGATAAAATTTAAAATCTAAAAAAAAGCAGCCATGGTTAAATTTTTAGAAATTTTCTGAACTTCGCCAATTATAATAATTTTTAAAAGGAACTCTAAACTAAATTTCCCCCATTTCAAAATATCACGTTGCTAAAATATAGTTATAGAAGAAGATATATTAAAATATATTTTCTAACTTCACCATTTGTAATTCTTTGGGATTTAAAAAATTCACAAAATTTCGATACTTATATTTATTTCTGAACTTCACCTTTTTTTTATATTATAAAAGAATTATTAGAAATAACTTTAATAAAAAAAACATAATTCATAACCAAACTAAGATGAAATTATTATTCAAATACTCAAAAATATCCCCTTCTTAAATTATAGTTATTGGTGATGATAAGTAGTTTTTTTCTATCATCTTTCCTTCTTTCTACTAACTTTCAAAAATCATTTTTGTACAAATCGTATGTCTCGACCTCTTTTGTGGTTTACATCTTCATTCTCTTCAGGTGATTCGCTAAACTTCTAAAACAATATTAATCTATTAGGACTAATTCGGGTGAGTATGAAACAGGACTCATTAATTGCCAATCGAAATTTTTTAAGCTTTTGTGTGGTTTCTCTTACGATGTGAGGTGGCGCGGTGTTGATGAAGGAGCACTCTTCCTCTAAGGATTAATGCTATCCTCCTTTCTTCAAGTGTTGCATGTAAACGGTCCAAACGGTCCACAGTGAACCTCTCTAATGCTAGTATGATTTGGAGTAAAAGGTTCAAATTTGATTGTGCCTTTTACATCTCACCAAACCCACAACACATTCTGCTGTTTCATCTAAGGTATCGAGTTTCCTCCAGGACTAATCCATTGTCTAGAGTGTTTAATATTTTTGTACACAATCCACTTTTCTTAGCCTGAAACAATTCTACTATTCAATGGTTCACTCTTTTAATCTAGAAAGAAGAGATGATCAAATCGGCTTTCAATTATTTCGAACCAGTAAATAATGATGAAGAAAATCTTGCATTACTTTTATGAGATGACTTAAGAAAGTCTATCGTATTAAGTGTTGTCATAAATTTCGGGCTTCCACTTGTCAATTCCTCTTCTCAAGGATCACCCGAAGATTATCGATCGGATTAAAATCTAGTGAGTTTCCAGGCTATGGACCCATATATATAGCTGGTGGGGACACAACCCATTCGTTACTTAGGCCCGATGGCATGAAGCTCTGTATCAAGCTGATAAATGCAGGGACCACCACCAAATGCCCTATGGATCGTTCGTAGGAGTGCTCTTAAAGGACATTTGAGTCCTGCTGTTTTTTGAGTTGGGAGTTCATGGGAACAAATTTGCCTGTTAACAAAACCTTTGTTCATAACTGCAGAATTCAACTTCTTATCATAAATAAACCAAATATTTGCCCTGCAAGTCACATTTGGTACAGGAGAATACAATTCCTCCATCAGCCACCTTAAAATCGTAAAATGTCAGCCCTTCAATATGTCTAGGCCTACCCCATCCCCCGCCAGATTAGCCACAAGTAGGGGATTGGGAATAAAAGAGGGGATATTTCACGACCTGTTATGCTTGTATGCATTTTTTCTTATATTTTCTACCCAGTGTCAGTTGAAAAAGGGTGTGAGATACACCGAAACTGTTCTGAATTAAATTGTCTTCGGAGAATGTGGTTTAATTCCTCATCTTTTCTTGCGATATTGCATTAATTTTTATCATATATATATATATATATATATATATATATATATATATATATATATGCGGTGTTGGCTGCCTCAGTGTGCCTGGTTCGAATCGCTTTCCTGCGCGGATTTTTTCGAAAAAAAGGTAATAAAAATATTACTACAAGGAAAAAATATTTCGTTTTTTCTTTCAATGTTGTTTAATATATATATTGAGACAATTTTGCTGTCACAACTTTATTTAGCAATTTAAAATACAAACTTACATTTTGAATCATTAAAATTCCGCTATTAAAACTTCGATGTTCATCACTTGAAGTAAAGCAGTTCACCTGCACATGAATTTAATGAACGGAAGTATCTCGAGGTATTTCTAATACCATCGCATCCAAAGGAGTCGAGAATTGTGATCGTATTGCAAAATCTTTATGGAGTCGTTCGTAACGTTAGGCGAGTACTTTAGAACCGTCTTCTTTGTGGTTCTATGTTTCTCCCAACCTTCCGACCCTTCTGACCTCAATGCCACTAGGAGTATCTATGGCTTTATATCTTCCACGCATTTTCAATTCCTCTAACTTTACCACTTTCTTTACAGATCTCGCCTTACGAACATTCTGCGAGCTACAGCCTCATTGCTATTGCACTTTGAACTTTGCGATGGGGAGGGAGGGGGGGTCTTGCGTGTCGTCTGATAGCGAACTCGATTTTTCATTTGACCCGACAAGGAACTTATTTCCTAAAATGCTCTAAAAAAACTCGTCATCTTCAGGTATTTCTGGTATCCATTATGGTATCCCTAGAACTCAAATCTCATCAGAGCGTCCTTCCTTCCTGTTCTTGCTTTTTTTGCTTTGATGATTCATGTTTTGTTTTTGTTTGTTTTTTGTTTTTTTTGTTTTTGTTATTCTTTAGTGGGTGTCTTTTGCTCGTTTGGTTTTTAATCTAGACTAGCATTAGTCTATAAGGTGATTACGGTGACTTATTTCCCAGTACCTTAATAGACACATCCTACCATAACAGACACAGTCTACATAACAGACACATCCTACCATAACAGACACATCCTACCATAACAGACACAGTCTACATAACAGACACATCATGCCATGACAGACGCATTTTACTATAAAATACACATCCTGCGATAACTGACACACCCTACTATAACAGACACATCCTACCTTAACAGACACATCCTGCCATAACTGACACATACTACCATAACAGACATATTATGCAATAATATACAGATCATACCATAACAGATACATTGTACCATAAAAACACAACCTGCCATGACACACATCCTTACCATAACAGACACATCCTGACCTTAACAGACAGATCCTACCATAACAGACACATTGTACCGAAACCGACACATCCTACCATAGCAGACACATCCTTACCATAATAGGTACCATCCTACCTAAACAGACACATTGTACCATAACAGACACATTGTACCATAGCAGACACATCCTTACCATAACAGGCACCATCTTAACTATACAGACACATTCGACCTTAACAGACACATTGTACCTTAACAGACACATTGTACCATAACAGACACACCCTACCATATCAGGCACAACTATAACCTACCTTACTGGCTCCACCCAACAGTATTTTAACATTTCATCCGCAAAAGATTTCCCTTTGTTAGCTGTTACACCTCGTACCTGGAAGAGAACCAGGATCTCCCACCCCCAATGCCTCAGACACTCCCCAACTAGACTCAGACTAACAGGGCTTTATGCCTTCTAGACGATTCCGTTTAACTCTTGTCAGGCGGCTAATTTTGCAGGCTAGTCGTCGATCGGCTTTATTGCATCCCCTCCTTGTCGAGGCCGGGGCGGGTGGCGGAGGGGGTTCACCTCTCTTTGACCCCGGTTGGGGGGATTGAATTAACATGCCTGCATTCTCCCCACTTTTTTCTCTTTCCATTACTCCCATCTTTCTTATGAACACGTGTGTGCCCTCCAGGCCCCAACACCAGAAATTTGGCCTCCTGGCTTCTCTGCCTGCAATGGCCTCGCTGCTATTTTTCTTCAAGTCCAATGCAAAATAAATCCTTAAAAAATTCATATTTTTGTTCATTAAAATTCTCATAAATATTTGCTGAAGATCAAATGACCCCAAGCCATCCCTAACAGATGAGGGGTTCCCCCCCCCCCCTCACTTTATTTACTCGGGTTCATGTACCGTCAACATATTTTCACTCCCCCTAATTCACCACTTTTACAAAGCACCTTTCCAAGACCTTCCTGCTGAACTGACATAGGGAAGGACACCATACCAATTCATTATTATTACTATAAGTAGTATTAGTATTTATTGTTACTCTTTATTGTTTCTTTGTATTTTCATATTTACTCTATTGTTTCTTTGTATTTTTATTTTACTCGTGATTGTTTCTTTGTATTTTTATTTTACTCTTGATTGAATATTGGTATTTTTATTTTTGCTCTTTATTGTTTCTTTGTATTTTCATTTTTACTCTTGATTGTTTCTTTGTATTTTTAATTTTGTTCTTTATTGTTTCTTTGTATTTTCATTTTTACTCTTGATTGTTTCTTTGTATTTTTATTTTACTCTTGATTGAATATTGGTATTTTTATTTTTGCTCTTTATTGTTTCTTTGTATTTTCATTTTTACTCTTGATTGTTTCTTTGTATTTTTAATTTTGTTCTTTATTGTTTCTTTGTATTTTCATTTTTACTCTTGATTGTTTCTTTGTATTTTTATTTTTGCTCTTTATTGTTTCTTTGTATTTTCATTTTTACTCTTGATTGTTTCTTTGTATTTTTAATTTTGTTCTTTATTGTTTCTTTGTATTTTCATTTTTACTCTTGATTGTTTCTTTGTATTTTTATTTTTGCTCTTTATTGTTTCTTTGTATTTTCATTTTTACTCTTGATTGTTTCTTTGTATTTTTAATTTTGTTCTTTATTGTTTCTTTGTATTTTCATTTTACTCTTGATTGTTTCTTTGTATTTTTATTTTTGCTCTTTATTGTTTCTTCGTATTTTCATTTTTACTCTTGATTGTTTCTTTGTATTTTCTTTTTACTCTTAATTGTTTCGTTGTATTTTCATTTTTATTCTTTGTTGTTTCTTTGTATTTTCATGTCTACTATTTACTTATTCTTTCTATTTACATTTTCTCTTTATCGTTTCTTTTTATTTTCTCTATTCACACTGAATACTATTTTTTAAACAAAAAAACACAACGTGGAAAATGTCACCTCTGTAATTTGAAAAGGTCCTCGTAAAGAAGAGGATGAAGTGTGATAAATTGTGTGAAAAGTTGTGCAAAGTATATAACCCGAGTAGTGAAAAGAGAAGATTACTTGGTACCTTTCATTCAACAGGTTAGCCAGTGGTTTTCAACCTTTTTCGCTCCATTCCCCCCCTGCATAAATTGCTACTATCCTTGTGGCTCCTCTTCATTTCTTTCCTAAAATCACACAGCTA
The DNA here is from genome assembly GCA_963969495.1 of Ceratothoa steindachneri. Lineage (NCBI taxonomy): Eukaryota > Metazoa > Arthropoda > Malacostraca > Isopoda > Cymothoidae > Ceratothoa > Ceratothoa steindachneri. The sequence continues at coordinate 47,791,887 of OZ018337.1, forward strand.
AAAAAAGGTAGAAAAGTGAATACGAAGAGAACACTTTTGCTCTATTGTTTATTACAAAGTTGATAATCATAATTATTCTATATTTTTATAATTATTTGTGATATAATTCTTGAAATTTCCATTAATTAATTTTTATATCAAAATCGAAAGCGTTTTAATTTGACCTCATAAATGAGAAGACTCACAGTGTTTATTTTCAGTCAGGTGACGAATCCAAGGATGTGTTACTGATAACTGTCACTCATGTCGGGGTCCACATCCAGTTGGTTCCGGCTCTGAATTTTTTATTTGTAGAAGAGTGAAGAAACCAGATTCACATAAATAGGTAGTTGAAAAAGGTTAGAGGGGTCGAAGTGCAATCTCACTATCTTTGGGATATGACTGATACATTTAACACCAGAATACATTCAGAGATTATCCTTCATTGGAATCTTTGGCAGTAGACTCATTTTTGAGATCAAGGAATTCGTCATGAACATTATTGAGAATGGTTGTAATATCAAGTGTGCCATTGAATAGATTCCTCAAGAACTTCCCTTTTTACCTTCCTTTCAAGCATCTCAGATGCAGACTAATTGAAATTTTAAGTATTGGATCAAGCAGACGATCTTCTCCATTCTCGTCAAGAACAGTTGAAAGGTCTTTAAACTTGCCAACATTGACGGCACCGACTTTTCTTCACCAATTCTGGAGCTTGGCAAAAGCACGAAGACAATCCATCAGGAGAAACACATTTCTTTTCCTGCCCTGTACCTTGAGATTCAACCTATTTAGCTACTCAAATAAATGTGCTAAATATGCAAAACTTGGCTCCCACAAAACCTCTTTACCCTGCATTTCCAGAAACAATTTAAACTCCCTCCGAAGTTCAAACAGTCGATTCACAAAGTTGCCCTTTGAAAGCCAGCGCACTTTGGATCCAAAGAGAAGAGCTTCATGCTCTTAAACCATGTCTCTACAAAGGTCCTGGAAAAGGCGAGACTTCAGATTTCCAGCTCTCACAAAATCGACACATTTTACCACTACTTCCAGGAGCTTGCAAAGTTCATCAGAGAACGTTTTCGACGCCAGTGCAAAACGATAGATCATACAGTGAACACCCTTGAAATTCGGAGCTAATTCCTTTCCACGCTTTTGGAGCCCTGATTTTAAGCCCATCATTGCTGGAGCCTCATCTGTACAGACTCCACAACAATTTTCCAAGGGAATCCCGTTAGATTTGAAGAAAGAAGAAATCTTTTCCATCACATCTGCAGCTGTTGTGGTGATCTCATGCAGTGTACAGAGCAGATATTCTTCCTTAATTTTACACAAGAAATCATATCTAATAAATACAAGTAGCTGTACACAAGAACTCACATCCGTTGAGTTATCCAGCTTTCTTGCAATCATACCAATTAGACACGATTTGATCTCCTGTAACACTTTTCCTTTATTGCATCTGGCATTTTATTAATTCTCCCTTTCACTTTGTCATTTGACAAGAAAATCTGTTAATCTTTTCGTTCATCTGCCTCTCCAAGAACCCGCTTGCCCATCTTTAAATCACATGGCGATTAAGGTTTTACCATTTGTGTAGGGATTCCTTTGCTTTTCTATTTAAAAGGAAACCTCGTATGTTGACTCAAGTACATTTGAACTCTGTTGTCTCAAAGCACTACTCTCGTCCAATTTCTGTTTTCCCAAACTTCTTTCATGACGCCTGAAGAAATATGCGTCTCTCTCAGCTGTCTGTGGATGGATGGTCAGCAAATCATGCTTCAACTTACCAAGCCGCATAGAATCGTTCCCCAGAACTTTGAAGCACAGGACCTACTAAGGTTTTCGATGCCATCAGCAAGGATTGATTTATATCTGTATTTAATGTACTTTTCACTGTACTTCCGCTTCTTACTACCACTATTAGCCATCGCAAATCTAGGGAAAATAAAGACAAGTCAAGTCAACTGATAAAAATGATAAAGACAATCAAGTAATAAGGACAAAAGAATGATAATGAAGGCCAAAAAAATATGACAAGTGATAAAACTTCTGTAACAAGAACACTCCTCCTTTGACGAGCACAGCCTCAATTGAAATAATGAGAAGAATAGTGAGTCATACATATTTTAGTACAAAAAGCAAGATTAATAAAATTCCCCAAAATGGCTTCTTTCTTTGTAAATACAATGAGTTTGTATCAACCTGATTTTCAACAACTAAAGAAGAAAAATCATGTGTAGGCAATAAATAATTAAAAGGGTAATAAGTATATTACGTTGTAGTAATAATTAATACAACTAAATTTATAACATTTCTTTATTTTAATAAAGTTGTGTGGAGGTTTTAAGCAAAGGCAATTTTAAAATCTAATATATAATTCCAAAAGGCATTTTTCATATATATATATATATATATATATATATATATATATATATATATATATATATATATAACCGCTATAGAAGGTCCCTTAGAGCGCCCTTGAAGGCTATCATAGGTGACCATTGGGGGTAACTAGACCTGGGGAGTAACATAGGCTACTCAGAATTTTAAAAAGTGATGAGACGTGGTTGTCGAAGTGCAAACTAATAATCCATAATGCTTAGAAATGCTTAGAGATATTTGATCGAATATGAATCTCTTACACTGTAGAGTTATTAATGGGGTTCTTTTCTACATACATATAACCGCTATAGAAGGTCCATTAGAGCGCCCTTGAAGGCTATCATAGGTGACCATTGGGGGCAACTTGACCTGGGGAGTAACATAGGCTACTCAGAATTTTAAAAAGTAATGAGACGTGGTTGTCGAAGTGCAAACTAATAATCGATAATGCTTAGAAATGCTTAGAGATATTTGATCGAATATGAATCTCTTACACCGTAGAGTTATTAATGGGGTTCTTTTCTACATACATATAAAATGAAATGAAAAGGTAAGACAGAGACGATGAAAAAATTGTCCCAACATTCTCCCTTCCCTCTGACCCTCTTAAGAGTGGCTAAACGAGGGGAGTGGGAGGCTCAGTGCTCATCTGCAATCCTCCACACCCTCATTGCCCAGAGTTTCAGTAGGATCCGAGTAATGTGGAAACGGTTAGAAAGAGTGAGCGCGGGGTTTCAGCATAGAAGAGCGAAGAAGTAGAGTAAGGGACAACAAAGTAGATTTAGGTAGTCACGGAACATACGGCTTAATCTGAAATCCGAACCAGGATGCGTAGTATGTTAACTATTCTACTTAATTCTATTTCGTTACCCCTGTCCACGGTGTCTGCTGTGAGTTCCATGTGTGAGTATGGTAGATGATAATAAAAATGCTAATATTTGATTGAAAGTAGAGATTTTAAAAGAAATGAATCTGTGTTTGCTTACGACAGGTCTTGTATCGCGGGCAACGCCGGGTAGCTATGCTAGTGTAAGCAAAGTTTACCTTAAATTATGCTGACTTTTGAGTCTATCGTAAACTTAATTTTATTAACACATGTAGTATATTTGTTAAATAAAAACAATGTTAATATGCTCAAAAGTGTTTGTTTTAAGATTAAAATGGGTTTTTATACTATATTTCCTCATGAATTTAATGTTATACCCAGAGATTTAGGGGGTCCATTTGGCCCTCTTTAGTCCCAAGTTGTGATAAAAATATATAGTCCACCTGAGGGCTAACCAAAGAACATACGAGTATGATTATTAAATGTATTGCACAAAATTCAGTTTTGTGCAATAAATATACAGTATGACAATTGGAAAACAAAAGATAAACATATGCAACCATTCTATGGTGGGATTTTGCCATTCACCATTCAGTCATGTGTTTCTTTAATTGTACAATTAATTATGTAATGTTAAAATGTTAAGTTTTCTTCGTCCATGAAAAAATTAAGATTCCTAACATTATTTAGAAATGTCTAATTTCTAACTTCTTGCCCTAAATACTTGCCGGGACTTCTTTGGGGCGTTGACTCTCAAGTTGAGAACCACTGGGTTAGGCCCTCCTTGCAATGAACTTAACGCGTTGTAGCCTTTGATCATCGATAGCTTTCGCGAATATTTTTGCGAAATTAATTCCTGTTAAGTTCCTTTTATGTTCTTTTATTAACAAATCAAGTTTATGGTCTCAGTTAAAAGGCGCATTTGCGAGTATGTGCATGGCTGTTCCAAATTCCTCCTTACCTATGGTTGCGTGTGTGTACCCGACAGCTTTTGTGTATACGAGACAATACCAATGAAGTGAATGCATTAATTCACCTAAAGATTAAATTCTCATTATATTTAATTAAATCCTTCGGAAGGAAAATTCAATTCAGCCGAAATTGATCATTTTCTTTCCCCCCGCAGAGAAAGTTGACCCCTGCTCGTTGTATCGGTGCAGATACGGGGCCGTGTGCGTGCCGTCGCTCGAAGGCCGCAGTGCGACGTGCACATGTCCACCCGACTGCTCCAGCTACGAAGTCACCCTCGTCTCTACCCCTGTGTGTGGCTCGAATGGCCGTAACTACGAGAATGAGTGCGACTTGAGGAAAAAGTCGTGTTATGAGCAACGGAGTATCACCCTCAAGTACAGAGGCTTTTGCGGTAAGGTTTCATGTGTGTTCGGTTCGGATATTTACCAGGTCTTATATATTTTTACATCCCCCATTTTGACCCCTTTGTTCGAGTAAATATCACACTACCATTTACTTTGCCTCCTTTACCTGCATCGTTGGTTTTAGGTTCTTGGTTAGAGTAAATATCACACTACCATTTAACTTGCCTCCTTTACCTGCATCGTTGGTTTTAGGTTCTTGGTTAGAGTAAATATCACACTACCATTTACCTTGGCTCCTTTACCTGCATCGTTGGTTTTAGGTTCTTGGTTAGAGTAAATATCGCACTACCATTTACCTTGCCTTCTTTACCTGCATCATTGGTTTTAGGTTCTTGGTTAGATTAAATATCGCACTACCATTTACCTTGCCTCCTTTACCTGCATTAATCCCTTTCCAAAGTTTTCTCAAAAGTCATTTTCTTGCTACTTTTACTCTTTTCTACTTCTTCCTATTTTTATTTTGATCAATTGGACCGTTTTTGAGTAGCAATATCTCAATAACAAATGCATCAAGGGACATGAAATAAATAGAAATGAAAGATGAATCCTTTAATGAGTCAATTCGCATTTAAAAAAGAATTTTAAAAACCTGTTTTTTTATCTAAATTGCAACCTTTACAAAAGTTCAAAACTTTAAAAATTAAATTTAAATTGTAATGAATGGTTCAATATGCCCTTATGTATGATCAACCACAGTCTGTAATCTTAACTTTAATGTTACCTTTGCTCCCAACATTTTGTTATTTCTTTCCGTTTCTTTGCAGATCACTCAAGAAATAAAAAAGTTCTTTACATTATTTTTTAAAGGCTAATTGACTCATTAAAGGACTTGAGACGATTTTTATAATAAATAGTATCTATAGATAGAGGATTCATCTTTCATTTGTTTTTATTTCTTACACATTGCAGTAATGGTTATTGAGATATTGTTTCTCAAAAACGATCCAATTTTGAGGGGGGGCCCCTGATATTTTGATCTACTTACTCTTTTCTACCTCTTCCTATTTATCTATTGATCAATCGTTGCTTCGGTATTGCTTCCCTATTTTGATCTATTAACTTGGGCAACGGCATAGCCTAGTGGAAACAACCACTATCGGTTACGGTGATGTTAAGCTACATCGATTCTGTAAGTCACAGGGAGGGATATTTGCATATGTCTCTGACTTTCTTTGTGACCATAAAAGTAATATTTTGAAATTCCCCAATTTCAAATGAGAAAAAAAAAACATCAAATAAATTATAGCCAAATACGACCATGTTTTCACATTTCTTAAATCGTTTTCGACAAAACGGATCGTCTTCTTTATAGCTCCGATATTACTCTCCGATTCGGACACGTTAAGTATGTATAACACGGAGGAAATCCTTCATCCTAAGTCAATATGCAGCCGACATGCGAGTCAATTCCGATCCTTCCATAGAAGAAAAAAACAGATCCGTCCATGATATGAGTCAAGAGAGAATAAGTAACTCTTCTCAGACCTGAACACACAGCTACCGAAGAAGCCGATCGCATCCTACGTCCCTCTCTTTTTGGGGTCACAAGATTTTTCTTAAGGATCAATTTTAACGCGATACTCGGATTCTCTTATCTCGACTAGTGGCGTAGCTAAAGGGGGGCGATGGGGCACAAATTAAAAGTTACCCAGGGTCTCCATTGGAGGGGGCCCCCAAAAGAGTGTCCTATCCCTTTTTTGAATGGCAAAAACAGTTACTAAAACGGTTAAATATAGAAGCCCTTAAAAATATAGACAAATATTAGCTCAAGCAAAGTCTAAGAAGTTACTTAAAATATGTAATATCTCGGTTTCACGTTTTGTAGTTTATTTCTTTAATCATACATAGGTATTCCCTATTAAAGTGTCTTGTTTATTTTTATTGTTTTATTTAACACACTATCAGAAATACCAGAGTGAGCAAAATTATTGCAAGAGTTTTTTCATGTCATTCATAATATCAAACATTCGTATATTGGGGGCCCCCAAAGGAGATAATGCCCCAGGGACCCTAAATTCCTAGCTACGCTACTGTTCTCGACTCAAGTTATTCACCCTCCTCTTTTTCGTCAATTCCCCGTATGCGTTGGAAACTCTTTTTCTTCTTTAAGATCATAGTTATGATATAAACTGAATCCATGTTCAAATACCCCAATTTTTCACGCCTCGAAGGAATCTTCTATACTGTTGGTTTTCTCTCTCGAGCTATCGTATTCACTCGGCTACGTAAGAACTGATGTTCGCGTATATTTCGAGGGTGACCAAAAGTGGCCACAATTTTAAGTAGGCTTCATTACTTGTTTGTCGAATTAAGAAATTAAGTTTATTGAAAGCTGGGCCCGTTTGATGGGGGGTGGGGGGTCACCCTGTATAGCCGCCAACCTACAAACGGATCTTGGATTACCTCGGTGTCAATCCATCGCTGAAGCGAACCCGATTAACCAGCTTATTCCTATGTACCACCAACCTTCCTATTGATCTTCTATACTTGCTTTCTCGATCGATATTTGTTCTAATATTACTAAATAATTTATATTTTCTCAAAAGGAAATTCATCGTGAATTCTATCTTAAATCATAATGCAATAAGATCAAAATCATATATATTTATGTGCAGTGAATTTAAAAAAATACAAATAAGATTTCAAAATTATTAGTTTATCAAGATTTACAAATACACAATAATTTGCTTTTACCGAATCAACAATAAAGCTTGGTTATTACTCATACGGCGTTTTTTTAATGCCGTAAACCAACCAGATAATCCTTACCCAACGTTCTCGTTTTTTCTTATTCCCCTCTCCCTACCACAACTTTCTACGTCTCGATTTGCGAGTGGTTTCCTTCTTTCTAGTTTCTGCGCCTGACTCTCGTTTCTCTTTTCCAGTACTAAACTGGTACTTCTCTTGAGTATTGAAATTAAGATTCCATAGTTTAATAACCCCTTATTTCCCCTTATAAGCGGTTTCATATCTTCATTTCTCGTCAAGTTTTATACTCCATCCTCACATTTTGACCTAAACATTCCATATGTGTCCCTCATTTACTTTTAATTTGTAAATGCTTGTAGTATTTAAAGGTCCTCGTTCTACCAAGAAAAAATCACCAAACTCGCTCACCTCTGTCAACTAACCATAGAATGAGGTACCTTGTTTATTGAATCCATCGTAATCTTTACCATACATAATCTCTTCCAAGAGGACATCAACAGATCAACACATCGTCGCCCACAATTATAAACACAAATCCACCCACACTTACTGTGGGGGAATAAATATCACGAGGACAAACAGACGCTAGTTTCTTTATACAACGTCAACGGTTACGTTCCATATGGGCCAATACTTTAACGTCCCCCTCCCCTTTTTCCCACTGCTCCAAATAACCCTCGAGCGTCGCTCGCCAAAAAGGATTACAATCAGCAGATTTCGTAGTCCGTTAATATAAACATAGTAGGGTTGAATAGCCTTTAGAATAAAAATCTATGAACAGGCTCACGATCCCCTCCGAATGTTTGTCTATTTTCGCCAAATAGACGAAATTTCACTTTCTCTATACTTAAATCAATAGGGAGAATGGTCACAACGTTGAAAATTTATGCCCTAGGAGAGAGACTTAAAGGTAGGTCCTTGTCTCCCTTCTCCTCCCCAGAGGATAATCGACGTATATATAGTTCGATCTTGAGAAATTCTAGGAGAATCCGCGTAGCAATCGAGAAAAGAAGTCGAGTCCCGGAGACAAACCGGGAATCAAGAAGTCAGTGGAACCGAGGGAGATTTTTCTTACCAAGGCCGTTCCTTTTATCTCTTAGAAGAGTAGCCCAGTGGTATCGAGATCCACTCTCATACCATTCTCGTTCAAAAAAATCTCCTATCTCAGTTATCTGAATAAAAACAGAGATACCCCTCACCGTTGAAGAATACCAACGTGATGTCCCACTCGAGAAAAGATTCACCTCTTGGTCAAGTCTCATCATCGAGAAGCCCGAATTAATAACACAGGGATCGAATAACTTACATCTCAAGTCAAGAAATCTCGCCACCCGCCTCCAACTCCCCCTCCCCCTCTGGGACAACCATCAGCTGTTCTTCTCAAATAGACTCAGCACGCGTCTCTTTCACCCAAGTGAGAAGAATCAGCTGTTCTCTCAGCCATCCTCACGGCCGCAAGAAAAGCTCCAGTACAACGCGCCGCGAATCATATCATCGAGGAGGTTCCCGTTCAAGGTCGCCTAACTCCAGATTCCCTCTTAGTTAAATGTAAAAAGGAATCCAAAACTTATTCATGTTTGTTAGTTCACATTCCGTACGAAAGTGATTTTTGCGTCAACCATCGCATATTACTCATCGGTAGTATTAATTTTTATTAGATCCTCTTATTATAGCATTAGTATATTTCTAGTTTTAATATTTCATTTTGTTATGTAATTAAAAGTATATTTTTGCCCTAGTTGTTAAATTGGATCCTCGAACCCCGCAAATGGCACTAGATAATATTACGAATACTCCCTGGTTAAAAAATCAAAATAAGTTTAAGCACTCCTAGAGAAAAGTGGAACAGAGTTACTCAAGTACGGAGCAAACGTACATACTCGTACGTACTTTGCCGTATACCACGACACTTACCAACACAGCTCCTCTCCCTCCTATTAAACCTACCTATTTCCTTAATACTCAGTCCTTATTTCTGCTTACTTCTAAACTGTCGCTGTCTTATATTGCAAAAACTTAATTTCATCTGTGACTTAACCTCATCTGAGAAGCTTGCAATATTTGGGCTAACATAAACATGGTTTGCAGAGGTAAATATTGTAATCTCTGCTGATGGGTTTTCGCGCGAGTATTCATTCATCTACACTGCTCAGGCTAAGGAGCATGGTAGTGTAGTTGGTTTAATTACTGCCCTCCCTCATTTCTTTCCTGTGATTCCAATTAAAAAAATTCGAGCACTTTTGAGGCTCTTTTTTTCAGGCTAGGTCTGAAACCAGCTCTAAAAATTGCAATTATCTACCGACACTTTGGCCACACTGCAGAATGCTTCTTCGATTAGTTTAGTGAATTTTTTAACATGATCTACTCTAACCTCTCTGCATAACCATCTTATCTACCATTTCTTGACATTTTTAACTTTACTTTATCTCGGTCTTTCTCATTCCCCCAGTCACAAACAGAAAAATACTTGACTTTGTGGCCCCATCCTTTTCAATTCATAGCCTCTTCTCCACTTCAATTTCAGTTCAATTCCTGGGCCAGATCTGTTTTTCTCTTCTTCTTTTACCTAACTTTCAAATACATACTGCTACCAAGTTTTATCATACTCGTGTCTCCTTAATTAATCAGCAACGATGACTAGGGATATTTCGTTACTCCTTTCCCAGGCATACTCAATCACGCTTTCTCCTTAACTCAACGTGTCTCACCCCTTTTATATGATATTCTACTCTTGCTTTGATGTCCATGCACACATCTGCTCGCCGATCGCATGCACCGAGGCTTTTAGCTTGTATTTGGTATCCTATGAAACACATACGAACATGCTAGAAGGGACTTTTGGATGTCTGTGCTCGTGGTGCGAAGACGGTAAGAACATATGTAGCTACTCATTCCTACACCACTATGTTGAAGTCTGTCCGCGAAGCCAACACCCGCAGTATCCTTGAAGATAACAAAAACAAGCCTCAGATATGTCCATACTGAATTTTCTGGGTTTATCTCTTACAAAACAGTTCATATTCCTCCCTACCGGTTAATTCTCACATTCCCTTTGCCTGAACCTTATTTCTTTCTGCCCAGTGTCACCTGAAAATGTAATATTACTCACTCTTTGATAAAGATCCTATCTCCTATCGCCGCTTTCCTTCTAAGTCTACCGCTAGTTTCTCCATGTTCTTCTTCCTTACCTCAGTGATTTCTTCACTATCTTTCGTATTAAATAGTACCATAGGATTTCAAGCATAAGTCTGTTCACCTTATTCTAGATTAACCTCACCTAAACCGAAACGACCCAGCAATCTCCCGCAAAATGTCCAAACTCTCTTTCCTCACGAACATCATTGAAAGGATGGCATCAACCCAGATATTAGATTACTTTTCCTTAGCCAACTCTAAACAGAGTTTCCATTCTACTTTTAAGTCAGGGGAAACAATGAATCGGCTTTTTTACAGACACGTAGCCTCCTTCGTTGTACTGTATCCCTTTGCTATGCAACCTTTCTTATCAAATTTTGTGAAGTATAAAAGAGAATATTTATTGGACATTTTTTTAAGTCTTATATTAATTGAATTTTGTCCACTTATCGATCTAGCTTACACAACATTCAGCACTTTAACCAAATAAAAATAACATCATTACTCTTGTGAATGTTCCCAACTGTGTTGAATAAATACTATTGCAGGTGACAGCCATTGAGCCTATTTCGTTCTCTGTTAATTCCATTTTATCTTTTCTTTTTCATTTGCTCCATTTTCTTTACAAAATTTTGATATCGAAGTAATTGCTTGTTATCATTATGGTACTAAGGCTCATGTAAAATTATTTTAGCTATTCTTTAGTTTCATAAAACGGAGAATACAATTTTCTTCACTCTCAATATCTGTTATACCGAAGTCCCACGACTTGATCGAAAATTGAAGCTCTTGGTGTGAAGTTTTCTGCACTGGCACGGGCGGAATTTATGCCATTTGCTTTGTTATATAAAAGTGGGGGCGATGGAGTCCTTAGATAAGTATAACTTTTGTAAATGGCGTTGCCAATGTGACGAGCGAGTGAGGTAAATCTCTGTTTTGAAGGGCTATATCGGGGGTCTTTGTGGCAAGAAATGTGATATTTTTTAGTGTTTATAGTTCCCTCGAAATTTTTGTGTTAGTTGTTAGTGCATTCTAAAGCTACTACATAATGTTCATGCTCCTAATAGCACCATAACCTTTTCCGTTAGCAAGGCTGTGGAGCCGTAGCTAGGAGCTAAAGCGCGAAAGAATTTTTGGTGCTGGAGCAAGAGCCAGATCATTTAGAAAAGTTGGAGCTGCAGCCGATGCCAGTCAAAATGTATTAGCTCCAACTTCAGTTCCATACACTAAAGGTCCAACATAAATTTTCCTTTTTCTCAACAATAATAAAGATGTATCACTTTGAAAAATCCTTTTCAATATATCGTAATCTATTATGATTAAACCATATTATTTTCCCAAATAAATTAACTACTTATTTCTTCTTCTTTTTCTTTCACTTAATAATCTAGACTTAATGTTTTTAATTTGTAACTTACAAAACTTGTTTTTACTTAGCTTGTATAATTTTTTTCTTAAACCCCATTAAAATAGCTACTACATCTCAAATAAAAGCAAGATCTGTCGTATTTGAATATTTTATTGTCTTAAATGACGGCAAACATTTTATCTGCCATTGCAAGAAAGATGATGATGATGATAATGTTGAGGAACAATTTTGTGGAACCAAAATTAGCCCCTTGATCACTACAAGCGGCACTACCAGCTTCAGATTCCAAAAAATTGACTATGACTGGCAAGACATCAAATTTGAAAAGGCATTTATTGGGTTGAGGAATAAGTTCTTGCGGTTTTATTAAATTTATTCAGTACCATTAAATTTTTTAGAAAAACTTCATTTTTAATTAATAACAATATGCAATTCAATAAATAATGTATTCTCCGTTGTTATTTACGACTTCTTCCCAACATTCAACTGGTTTTTCGAACCCTCTGCAATAAAAATCTCTGGATTTTGACTCGAAGAATTCGTCTAACCAAGTTCTTAATTCCACATCAGTATTGAACGAAACGCCGCGCAAATTGTTGGAGAGCGATCGGAACAGATGGAAATACGGTGGAGCCAAGTCTCGCGAATATGGAGGATGAGGCAGGATTTCCTAATTAAGCGTTTGGATGGCGTCTTTTGTCATATTGGCAATGTAAGGACGAGCATTGTCGTGTTGCAGAAGAACTCCATAACGTCGATGAGGTCGCTTTTCACGAATAGCTTCGGTGAGTCGATACATTTATTGAACGTAGAGTTCTGCATTGGCAATCTCGTTGTTCACAAGGAGCTCATAAAGAATGATGCCTTCACAATCCCACCACACACACAGCATCGTCTTTCGTAGATGAAGTCCTTGCTTTAATCGCGGAAGTGTTTTTTTTTATTGGGGCTGAGCCATTGTTTTCGATTGTTCATGTTGACATAAACACACCACTTTTCGTCGCCAGTGATGATGCAGTGAAGGAATCTGTCCTTATATCCCCGCCTTGTGACGAGCAAGCAAACTTGCGGCAATCGTGGTGTGGTGTTGAAGTTTGTTGCTTTCGCTCAAAGCGTGTGGAAACCATGCACCGAGTTTTTGAACTTTCCCCATCGAATGAAAGTGATTCACTACAGTTTTCTGATCACAAGTCAATTGTACAGCCAATTCTCAGGTTGAATGACGAGGATTTTCATGAAGAAGGTCGTTCAATCGATCTTCATCCAACTTAATTGGGCGACTAGAACGTTCTTCATCATTAAGATTGAAATGACCGTTTTTTAAACGTGGAAACCACCATTGAGCTGTCCTTTCTGATAAAGTATTTTCTCCGTACACAGCACAAATATGGCGACGAGCTTTGGCTGCGTTTGCATTGTTCCCGTCTCGATTGAAAATGAATAACAACAAGTGTCGAAAATGCGCCTTTCTTTCAACTTGACATTCCATTTTGACGTTACAGAACAAAAATTAATTTAACACAACTTTTAAATAAACCGCAAATTATTCTTTCATTATATATTATTGTTTCTTAATATGTGCACAAATCAAGTCAACAAAACTTAAATCAACACAACATTGAAATAAAACGCCAGAACTTATTCCTCAACCTAATACAAAGATTTCATCCAAAGATATATGAAATCGTCAACATGAAAGACACTCAAGTGACTATATCAACTGGAAATATGAAACATAATGTTGGAAATTTTCACCAATAACAATTTATTTTGTAACAAACAAAGTTGCAGACTCAATGACCTCTGATAAATTTATGAAATGGTGGTAAAAAACAGTATACATCTAATTTTTTTTCTCAAAACCAGCATTTTTAGGCGTGATGGAGAAATGGACCCAAAACTTGGAGTGTATCTAGATAACGATAACATTAGGAAGATAATACTTCAAGAAGCTATGCAACAAAAATAAATTCAAAAATTCTTAAGGGGACGATTTATGCTCCTCAAAATGAATGGATTCGCTCGACAGAGTTAATTATTTAGCGATTAATGTCAGATTTATTAATGTCCCTAATAAAGTGGTGGCTCGAATACTGGGAGTTAAAGATACACACGCAAACGGTAAAAGTGAATATCTTTCAAAATTGGTGGAAACTGTTTTACAGGATTTTGAAATTAAGAAAGAACTGGTTCTATGTATTATCACAGACAATGATTCAAATGTAAGTACAAATTAAAAAAATAATTCAGCAACAGTTAATAAAATGTCAAATGATAAAGACATCTCTGAAAATGATGATTTAATAACAACTGTAGACGAACATTTAGATGATTTGATTGAAGAAGCTTCTAAATTATCTTTCATCCAACATCAGCGTTGTGTTGTGCATGCACTACCGTTAGCAATAAGAGATAGTTTAAAAGGACACCCTGTAGCAACTATGATTTTCAGAATAAGGCAAGTAGCCACTGCAGCTAGAACACCAAAAATCGACTCTAGGAGTATTTTTAAAAGATATTCAGGTCTGGGAGCCATTTTTGAACAAGAAACACTTTGGGGGAGCACCTAAATGATGATCAAGCGTTTGTGTGAGCTGAAACCATATCTTGAAGACTTAGCTAATAAAGATGTCTCACTTATTGAATATTAATGAATCCAATTGTCAGAATTATAAGTTTTGCTTCGCTTTCCTTTTTCCACCACAAAAAAAAATTCCAAGCTGAAGATTTAACCCCTTGACAATTCTCGCTGGCCTGGAAGGAATTATTATATCGCCTTGGTCAAACTGGTGGACTGCTTGCAGATAGAATTGTATCTTCAATGAAGAGAAGGGAGGAACTACTTTTACAAAATACAGTCCTATTAGCTGCTGTTTATGTAGACCCAATGAACAGAGTCCTATTGAATGATGATCAGAAGGTTAAAGGAAAAATAGCACTTTATGAAATAGCAATTTGCATGAGAGGGCCGAGATCAGAAATTCGAGAAGAGCAAGAAGAAGAAAATCCAATTATAAGCAGCTAATCGGATTCTTCAAATGATAATGAAGATTCTTCAAATTATATTTAAACAGAATTCAAAAGGCAAATATTTGGGTATCAGCTCCACAGCCCTGTTCGTTAGTTTTTGCACCAAAAGACAATGAGCTTTAGGTAGAATTCCATTCGGGAGATCTTATGCATTCCATGATAATAGTGGGGGGTTTTTTCTGTTTGTAAATTTAGAAACTGTTTTATAATTCTTTATATTCTATTCTTTCTTTGACTATTTACTTTCCTATTCCCCCAAAAGTTTTTGCTTCAAAAATTTCAATTTTAAAATTTATTTATACTTTACTATTTGCTTACTTTATGCGTAATATATATTAATATATATATATATATATATATATATATATATATATATATATATATATATAGAGAGAGAGAGAGAGAGAGAGAGAGAGAGAGAAAGATATATATATATATATATGACCCATCCTTCATCCCTAAGTGTTGTCTTCCAGTTCAAGGAGGATAGGATCACCTGCTGGACCTGAAGCAGAGCCGTTGTCTAATTATGCCATTACCTTAACCGCACCAATTTGTCTTGGATATTTTTCCATCTTTCGAGCGTTTTGGCTCAGTCAACGCTGTTAATATATTAATAATAACAGTTTTCTGTGACGGTAAACGAGACGACATAAAGGCATATATATATATATAGAGAGAGAGAGAGAGAAAGAGAACCGCACCGTAAATAGATCCTTCAAAGTTCCAATAAAGCGCACGTTACAAAATATAAACAGACGAGAGAAAGCAATGTACTTAGAAGTACATGATACACAGTATCCTTAGCATAGGTACATTCCTTTAAGTTTGTATCTTTACTTTGAATAATTAGGAACGGAGTCCAATTAACTTTAGTCATTTTCATTATCCTGGTGTAATATCTCCTTACTCTGTGCTCTAGTATTTGAACACTTGGGGCTATTTACTATTAGTTGAATCTCGGTCTATGGAAAATTAATTTGATCCCTAGAATAAAAAATCTTTGGTAGTTTGAGGTCTTTGAACATATCTATTGGTACCGTATATTTCCGTCCATCTTGGAAATCTAGATCAAATACTTTGTCATCGCTTTGACAACATAGAATGGGCCCACTTAAAGCGTTTCTAGAGGCTTACAAACGCTTTGACGCGAACCCAAACATGAACAGCATCTCGAAGTTCTTTAAATAAGAACGATTTTGGTAAGGAATCAATTTGCGATATAAGTATTCACAAATTCATTGATAATACTGAAATTAGCTTTTGAAGAAGAAGATGTGACAATAGGTTTTGGACTATAATGAGTTGTTCCTATAACGTCAGTGAAAGGCGAGAAACCAGAATCCTTGTGCAAAGAGCGAATGCCTAGGAACACAATTGATAGTGCCATTAGTGATTGTTAAAGAGGATCCATTATAGAGCCTTTCAGAGCACAATGACATATTTCCACTATTCCTGTTTTTGAGCTTGTAAACGGTGGCTCGAACTCGATGAAAACAAACGAGAGCTGATTGTTGTCTGAAAAGTTTGATTTAAACTGAGCTCTTCTTTCATTAATCACATAAAGTACAACACCAAACCTACAGCTCTAACCAATAAAGAAGGATAAAGTAACCGTTTACAGCAGTTATGGATGGAATCAGTATTGATTTAATCCATCTTGTAGCTCTATTTATGTAGGATAACAAGTACTGATAATGTATTGGATATGACTGTTTATGGAATGTATATGCAGGTAGCGGTCTAACAATACCAAAATGTAGTGTTACAAATCTCGTCTTAAGTATACAAATGGCCAGGATTGCAGGCGTTGTATGCCGATGAACCTAGGATAATACACATAGGAGGAATTATTGTGCCTAGGAACGTATATCCCTCTCCATATTTGACCTCACTTTGACCAAACAACGTTATGCCTTAATTCCAAGATGAGAGATATTATTTAGTTACTTGAAAATTGACATTTCGTAGACCAAAGGAATAAACGACCTGGATATTGAGATGAGACGCCGCACCAAAGTTCAGTATTCAAGAGGAATATAAATGATTTTAATTTAGATTGAGGAGATTTCGTTTCTTCATCTTGCTCTTCAAATTTTGCTAAAGGACGGAGGTCAAAGGAGGCTATTAGATCGAGTTGACATTCCGTGATAGGCAATCTGAAACTACATTCTCTTCGCCAGTCGAGTTACATTGTTTGTTCGGTCATTGCATATAACGGGGATAAAATCTCAGAGTTTAATGGTATATGGTCCGTACATCATGTGTCCCTTCAATCATGTGTCCCTTTATTATGTTGATTATAACTGAACTCGTTGAAGCCGGCGAGTTCACTCGAGGAGCTACAATTTTAGCAAAATTTTGAATCCTCCTTCAATAATAGCGTACTATACAAATAATTCGACGTGTTCCTTTGTAATCCGTCGCTAGGGACATCTCTATGATTTCTGTAACCTGTCGTCCTGAAGGGCATAGTCATGCAGGAGATACATGGCGACCTAAGAAATCAATCTTCTTTTTTAGGAATCGCAGTAAGCTAATGAGATTCGCAGATTATTTTTTTGCTAATATTTTACAGATCTTATCTAGTGTTCTAAATGACCATTGATATTTTCATAAAGCATAGAATAGCATCGATGTAGAGAAAAACGAACTGTAAAGCATGAAATAAGTTGTACCTTGGAGGATAAATGTTCAATTTACAATTTTAAACTAAAAGGCATCCTTAAATATTCGTTTAATCCAAAGGAAATCGATACCACTGTTTTTTCTATATCCACTTGGTTCATTAGTATTTTGGTGATAAGCCCGAACTAAATCTAGTCAAGAGAAAGCATCTTTATCACGAATATGATTAGCTACACTTTAGATTCGAAGTAAAGGAAAACGGTCTGGTTCTGTTATTGTATAAAATGAGTGAAAATCACCAACTAATCTGTATTCCCCTGCGGTCTTCATTTGCACCATATGAATGGGTAAGGCCCAGGGGGAATTTTATTGAGGCACAATTGCGTCTAACAATGAAGTTTCAAATGTTGCTTTGACGATTTGTAATTTCTCTATGGACAGTAGTCTTGGGCGGGCGAAAGTTAGTAGAGCACTGCCAGTATAGAATGTATGAATTACTATGTTGTGTGGAGAAGAATCAACATCTACTAACTATGGATTATAAATCCATTCCTATTTATACAACGCAGTCCTACAATTTAAGTGGAAGGTGTGAAGGATAATGATTAATGACACAAAGCGTGCACTAGATTGATTTAGTCTAGATAAGAGACTTGTCTGATTGTCAATAAGAATACTCTGCAAAAGTTCTAAATGAGAAATGAAATCAGTTACTAATAATGATGACATAGTTTACACAATTTCTAACATCCACCCAAATGAACGGTGCAAATACAGAATAGTAACATCTAATTGTACTCCACCATGTATTTTTATAGCTTCTCCATTAGCATTTGACAGAACTATAGATACACAATCACCAGTAGATTAAAATTCTACATTTATTCTATTTAGTTCTAAAAGCGATGTAATCACAGATTCAGTGCAAAAAACTGAACTAAAATCAGGTATTATATATTTGACCTTAAAAACAATGCAGACCAGTGTTATCAATTGGGGTTTAATGTAGTTTTGGGAGGTCATCTCAGGTATAATACTGAATTTATTAATTATTTTTGAGATTTATCTGTATTTTTGACATGTATCATATAAGGTACATTCGAGTGTAACGGTTTAAAAAACTGTTATATATATATATATATATATATATATATATATATATATATATATATATATATATATATATATATATATATATATATTATTGCATAACGTTTTACGAACGAATAACAAAATACAAATATTTCATAAAAAAGAAATATAAACATAAACAGGACGGAAATTTTGTGGAAGGGGGGCTACAGCCCCCTAGCCCCACTTGATCCGAGCATGTATTCCGTAATCCTTGGTTCTGGAATCGGTGTCTGTTTCTGATTCGTAAAAATATTCTTTCGTTTTGTAATTTATGCATCGTCTATCATTTCATTTCTTCTTGGCTGAGGCGAAAGTCTATCTCTCTTTCACAGCCTATTTTGCTGATGCAGCGGTCTCTCTCTCTCTCCTTCTTCCCATCTTTTTTCGCTGAAAAGGAAGTCTATCTCTCCATCTTCCCAGCTCTTTCGCTGACACGGCAGTCTCTCTATCCTTCTTCCCAGCCTTTTTTGCTGACGCAGAAGTCGATCTTTCCCTCTTCCCAGCATTTTTCGCGGACATGGCAGTCTATCTCTCTTTATTTCCAGCATCTTTTTCTGATCCTGCAGTCCATCTTTCAGTCTTCCCAGCCTATTTCCCTGACACGACTGTTTCTCTCTCTCTCTATCCTTCTTCCCAGCCTTTTCCGTTGACACAACAGTATATCTCTTTTTCGTCACAACATTTTCACTGACAGGGAAGTATATCTCTTCTTCTTCCCAGCCTTTTTCGCTGACACAGAAGTTTCTCTCTCCTACTTCCCAGCCTTTTTCACTAACCGGACAGTCTCTCTCTCCTTCTTCCCAGCTATTTTAGCTGTTGCGACAGTCTATCTCTCCTTCTACCCAGCATTTTTCGCTGATAATGAAATTATCTCATCTTCTTCCCAGCCTTTTTTTGCTGACACGTAAGTCTATCTTACCTTCTTTCTAGCCTGTTTCGCTGACAAGGAAAAGCCTTTATTCCCTTCTTCAAAGCCTTTTTTCGCGAAAATGGAAGTCTATTTTTCTTTCCTTGCAGCCTATTTCACCAACGATTTATTCTATGTATCCTTCTTCGCAGCCCCTTTTGCCAGCACAGAAACCTTTCTCTTCTTTTTCCCAGCCTGTTGCAGTGACAAAGAAGTTTCTCTCCCATTCTACCCAGCCTTTTTCGCGAAAATGGAAGTTTAGCTTCGTTATTCCCATCTTTCTCGAGAAAACGGAAATCTATCTCTCCTTCTTCCCACCCTTTTTCCTGACACAGAAGTCCATCTCTCCATCTTTTCAGCCTTTTTCGAGGATACGGAAGTATATCTCTCTTTTTTTTATATCCTTTTTCGCTGACTCTAAGAATTTAACTATTTGCCTATTACATCATTACGACTTGTCTGTCGGAGAGTTGTTTATTGAAACTCAACAATACAAAATAGGTGTTACTGACGTCTACTCTCTTGGATCTAGCTTACTACAAAACTATTATTCATTTTCTTTATTTTTTGCACCTCCCACATCAATTCTCACAAAATTATGAGCATCAATTTTAATAGCAACCTCCCTTTCAAAGCTTATGTTGTTGAAGTCCTCAAATCGTGTATATTTTTTCTTTGTAGTTTTAGCCACATTTGATCCTACTCTGGTTACAACAGGTTTTATTGCCTTTCATACTTCCTCACCTTTCTTTTTGCAGTATCACAAATTTCCCCTATTCAACACCTCCAACTAACTCATTCTTTTGGCCAGCTGCTCTTCTCAGCAATGGCTACCAATTTGATGAAGAATCACCTTTATGGTCCTCCTTCTCACATATAAAGCATTAAATAGAGCACCTCACTCATACCTCTCTTTCTCTCTTAACCTACTCCAACCTCTGGGAACCATATAATCAGGTCTTGCCCCTCAAACTTACTGCTAGTTCCTCGTAGTCCTCTTTACTATATCGATGATCGTGATGTTTAAATATTATCTCATAGAATCTAGAATGACCTGTCTGTTGCGATACGCCCCCTCCTTAAGTGCCTTCAAACATGTTACAAGGACCGACCTCTTCTATGAAGACTTAATTTCTAGAGAGATGGACCAAGAATTGACGAGGTGGCTCCCTATTTATGATCATTTCTATGAAATTTTTGCTCTATGAAGGATCACGTCATTGAAAAGCACAGTACAAAAATTCATTTTATTATTGTTACCCATAGAAATTGTAATAGAATTCTGATCGAAATGGCATTAATGCTCTAAAGCTTTTTAGTAGTGACTAGCATAATTAATATATAGTTGCACTAGAAATTGTATTAAAAATATTTCCTATTTCCTGTATACACTATATACAGGAGCCAGCGGTACCCGCTGGATGTTGGGGAGCTGCTCTCCCTCGCATCCCACTCCAGTCTCCTTGTAGCGGGCGACTTCAACGCCCACCACCCCGTGCTGCACTCTGTGTCACCCACTAACGTGACCGGGCGCCACCTGGCCGACCTGCTCGAAGAAGTCCCTACCGTTCGACTACTGAACACAGGGGAGGCCACGCACGTCCATGGGGGGCGGCTCGACCTCACGCTGGTGTTGAGCCACCTACAGCCCGGCACCACCTGGCAGGTCTACCCTACCCTAACCAGCGACCATTACGGGACCCTCACCACCCTCACTTTGGCCCCACCAGCTCCTTCTCTCCCGCCGCCCCAGTGGAACGTCAGGAGGGTGGATTGGGCAAATTTCCAAGCCGCCCTGGAGGAATGGTGGTCCACGTGTGTGCCTCCGGCGGACCTGCACCTGCAGGAGAGGGACCTTACGGCGGCCATAGATAGTGCAGCATACGCGGCCATAGATAGTGCAGCATACGCGGCCATGCCCAGGACAGCCTCTAATCACCGCCGGCGCCTGGACTGGTGGTTTTATAACGAGGAAGTCCGGGAGCACAATCACCGCGTCAACGTCCACAGGAGGCTGTACAAGAAGCGCCCGACCGCCATCAACCTGCAGCTCCTGCAGGACGTGGTAGCCCGCGCGCGACAGGTGTCCCTAAGCGCCAGGGAGGCAAAGTGGCTGGAGTGGTGCGCCTCTTTCAGCCAACACACCTTCCTCGGCCAGCTGTGGGGGAGCTTCAGGAAGGCCTCACCCACCCACGCCCACAGCAAGAGGCAGATTGGCTGCTGAACTGCTTTATAGCGAGGGGTTCCAGCGAGCAGCTCCCTCCCTACACCCGCTACCTCCAGCAGCAGCTACACCCACAGCGCGACGAAGAGGTCAGGGAGGCGCGGGGCCAGCCGCACGCGACGGACCAGCATTTCACTCTCGAATAGCTGGCCAGGGCAAAGCATGGGCGTGACACAGCGGCGTGAGCCAACAGAGTGCTGTACTCCATGCTGGCGCACGCTGGGCTCGCCAGGGACGCTGCGCTGCTAGCCCTTCTGAACGCGTCGTGGTTGGCAGGCCGCCTGCCACCCTCCTGGAAGGACGCCGAAATCCAGCCCATCCTCAAGGCGAAGGATCACATCACCTTCAGGCCAATCTCCCTCCTGAGCTGCACCGGAAAACAACAGAGAAGATGGTGCTGAGTTGCCTACAGTGGAGCGTGGGAAGCCTTCACCACCACGTGTTCGGCTACACGAGGGGGGTGAGCACGGCGGACTGCCTCATCACCCTCCTGGCTCACGCCAACAACCAGCCCACCATCGTAGTCTTCCTTGACTTCGAGAAGGCTTTCGAGCTGCCTAGGCCCGCGCCATACTAGCCGCCCTTGTGAGGAAAGGCATCCGAGGGAGACTACTGGGCTGGCTCCAGGACTACCTTTACCAGCGCCGAGCCCGTGTGAAGTTCCAGTGCCTGTGTCATGCAAAGTGAGGCCAACCTGGTGCCCCTCACCGCCAGGATTGATTGCATTGTGGCCTGTCGGGTAGCCAGAGTGCTCCAACGCGACTTGGAGGGTGTTGCGCAGAGGAGACTCCGAATGGCCGTGGCACAGGGTATCGAGTGCCTGCGTAACAACAGGTGGCTCGTAAACGTCAGCCTAGCAACCAACTCCCTCAACCAGGCAGGGAACTGGCTGTGGCGCGACCCCGACACCCCCAACCCTGCCTACGTTCCACCACCACCAAAGAACCCCCCCGCCACCCACTTCGCCGCCACACAGCTGCCCGACACCAAAGCGAACTGGCTCACCGAGGAGCTGCGCCAGCACGCCCTCATGGCCATGTCTGAAGTCACGGAGACACGCAGTGCAGTTTACTTCACCGACGGCTCCGTCGACCCCGGCAGTGGGAGGTCTGGCGCTGCCTTTGTCACGAGCGGCTTGACGCAGGCGTGGATGACATCAGACCACTGCTCCACCCTCCAGACGAAGCTGGTAGCAATCCTGCACGCCCTCCAGCACGCTCTGCTCCGCCAGGAGGCCACTGTGGTGATACACACGGACTCTCGGTCGGGACTGCAGGCGCTGCAGCACGCATACGCCCACAAACACACCCGGGACAACATCCACCTCACCACCACCATCATGTGCACCCTGCAGGACCTGGCAGCTCAAGGCAGGCGTGTCCGGCTCCACTAGATTCCCAGCCACGTTGGCGAGCGCGGGAACAATGCTGCCGACGAGGCTGCCAAGCAAGCCGCCCACGGCCCCACCATCACCTGGACAGTGCGCCCCAGCTTGCAGCAACTGAAGGTGCAGGCTAAACGCAGGGACGCCCACAACGCCCACCAGCAGCAACAAGGATGGGAAGCAATCAAGAGGCAAGCGGCGTGGTATGCTGCAGCCACAGCCTATCGCCCACTGAACCCATCCTTCCAGCAGCCCAGAGCGAACGGCGTGCTGCTACAGCGTGTGAGGCTGGGCTACTCCACGCGGGAAGAGCTGCATGCCAACTTTAGGCAGGGAGGTGCGAACACTGAGGCGGCCGCTCCTGGCACCCACTGGTGCACTACCTCCTCTCCTGCCCAGCCACCGCCCGCCTCAGGCCAGAGCGAGCGCCATCTCCTCCCCCTGTAAGAGGCGCCCTACTGAGGGCGCGAGAGGCAAGAGCCACCCAGGTGGTCCGCCACACCCCAACAAACGAGTTGCTGGAGGTGCTGAGAACAGCAACCCCTCCGCGCTGATCGCCGCCCGCGCCCATCTGGGCGACGGGTGATGAAGACCGCCACCACCCACTTGCAGCAGATAAGACACGCGTGGGACGCTCCACCACGTCTTACTGCACGCCAACACTGACGGGCTCTCGGCTTTGTGTAACGTGTACACTTATACTACGTGTATTTAAATTATTGTATCATAGTATTACTGCATTTGTATTGGATTATATTTTTTTATTTGTATTATTATTATGTATAAATGTACGCTATTGCACAATAAACCTATACAATCAATCAAGCTGTAGCGCAAATGCGATTGAACTAAATTATACTGAATGTTCATTATATTTAACAGCAATTTTTTTTTTTTCAGCCATATAAAAATTATAGTATTAAAAATTCACCAATTATCGCATTTTCTCATTGGAAATAGGAAGATTTTCCGTTCCCTAAGATTGAGGGAAGAATGACAAATTTCTATAAGAAACTGCCATTCAGGTGTCACCAATTATTTAAAGGTTATAAATAATCCGTTCCAATTTCAATATTGCCCCCGAATTTAAAATTTATTTTAAGATAATTAAATTAATTTTTAATCCGTTTTATTCGTAATTTAAGAAAAGTTATTTGAGTCCTGAACGTAAATACGAGGATAGGCTATTTCATTTTTCTCAAGACTGAAGTCGGATTTTTCATGAAAAAGGGCCCTTCTTAAACTCCAGTTGTTTGACTAAACATTGAGAGAATTTAAATCTATAACAGCCATTTAATGTTTAAGAAATTCTTCCTAGTTGTTTTAAAAACTGATAAACAATAAAAATTGGACTGTTTTAATAATAGACCATGAAAATGATTTGTTTATAACATTTTATTACCATATGCGCTAAATTTTCATAGAAGTCACCAAAAGAATGGAGCTACCTCGTTAACTGGTGGCCCAATTTTAAAGATACCTCTTTTATTCGTTTTAGATCATTTTAGAGGTATTTTATTCCAATAGATATTGCTCTATTATTATGCGCTATTTTTATTTTATTAGACTACAGACGATTAGCAAAGAAACGAGCAATATGACAGATTTAGTAATACATAATAGTACTAATATACTCAGTGTCGGGCTAAATTTGACGATTTTTAATGTCTCCATTTTTTCCAGAACAAGTTGACGTATCTTTAAACAGTAAACAGTGTTAGAGAGCAGACAGAGTAAAATTTTAGTTAATAAAACGTTAGATGACATGGAGGACTGAAAGTCATCTGAATTTTCGAAAAGTTTTACCTGCATCATCATGAGTAGCGCCGAGTATCAAAAAGCTGATATCATGACTGGTGATTAATGAGATGTTAACACTGAAAGTGATGTAAGACGTGACATGGACAACTGAAACGTAGACTAGGAAACCATGGCCAACAGAAAGGAAGGCAGCTGGCATTCTAACTGCAACCACACGCCAGAATTCATCCAACAACTGTAGACAAGGTAATGGAAGACCCGAGCAAGAAAATCCGGGCTTTGTCGAGAGAGATTGGTGTTTGAGTCATTACAATGAAGACTGTTCTTGATTGGGTATCTTCGCTACCACTCGTTCAAGAGGAACAAGGGAAGAATTCTGACAGCCATGGCCAAAGAATACCGTTTTAGGAAGGCAAAGAAACTCCTCAATAAGATGAAGCATCATGTTGAACAGGGGATGATTTAGTTTTTCCCAGATTAAAAGAACTTCTGCTAGAATCAGTTGCACAATCTCAGAACAAGAGGTTCTTGCCTATAATTCATATGACGTTCCACGTATCATGAAGACCAAGGTACCCCGAACTGTGATCGCCTTTGAATATGTCTCCAGTGAGAGTGACGCCTTGCCGCCCCACATCTTTGAGCAGTCTTAAGGTTTTTTTTCGGACGGTTATGGTAGCTTCTGAAGACAGTGGTTAAACCCTAGTTGTAGAGAGTAAATGCTGGAAAGTCTTACCTCCGGAAAGAGTCAGAAGTGGTTTTCGGAAAATTTCTATGATCACCAACCCCTTTCGGGACTCCTAATTCCACTTATTTTAATCCATGGATTATCATCTGTGTGGCGCAGTTAAGAAAGAGAGCAACTACTGTGCCTATAACACCAAGAACGAGCTGCTGGCCAATATCAAGGTGGTGTTCGAAGATCTTCCCAGAGAGACAGTAACGAACGCCTGTGACATGTTCTGGAGCCGTCTTGAAGCCGTGGCGGAGTATGAGGGCGGCTACTTTGACTAAACTGTTATCTCCCAGCCATAATCAAACTGATAGTATTTGAATGTTTAAAATGCGTTTATTTCTGGCTGTGATATTGGAGTTCTTTTTTTACATTTATGCAAACCGTTAATTTTAGCCCGAACACCTTTATAGGACTTATTCGCCAGCACCAAACAGAGTATTTGATGACGCAATTATATTATTTTGTATTATTTTTCAGTTTTTCAATTATTGATTTTCCCGCTTTATCCTCCTCATGATTAGTTCTTTCACATTCCAACTCTTGTTTTGACTGTCTTCATGACAAACTTTTCATCTACTTATCCTTCTATTTACAAATTCTATTTACTGATATATATATATCTATATATATATCTCTATATATATATATATATATATCTATATATATATATATATATATATATATATATATATATATATATATATATATATATATATATATATATGAAGCCATTAAACCTCATTGAAAGAGAAAACGGAATAATTTTTCCTTGTAGTAATATTTTTAGTACCTTTTTCGAAAAAATCCGTGCAGGGAAGGGATTCGAACCAGGCACACTGAGACAGCGAGCACCGCTTTGATCACAGTAGTGTACTAACGGCATACTTTTAACTGTGATCAAAGCGGTGCTCGCTGCCTCAGTGTGCCTGGTTCGAATCGCTTCCCTGCACGGATTTTTTCGAAAAAGGTACTAAAAATATTACTACAAGGAAAAATTATTCCGTTTTCTCTTTCAATGTGGTTTAATGGATTCATTTTCATCATTCTCTCGTGCTACTTTGAGATATATATATATATATATATATATATATATATATATATATATATATATATATATATATATATATATATATATATAAATATATATATATATATATATATATATATATATATATATATATATATATATATATATATACATATACATATATATATATATATATATATATATATATATATATATATATATATATATATATATATATATACATATATATATATATATATACATATATATATATATATATATATATATATATATATATATATATATATATATATATATATATATATATATACATATATATATATATATATACATATACATATATATATATATATATATATATATATATATATATACATATACATATACATATATATATATATATATATATATATATATATATATATATATATATATATATATATATATATATATATATACATATACATATATATACATATACATATATATATATATACATATACATATATATATATATATACATATATATATATATATATATATATATATATATATATATATATATATATATATATATATATACATATATATAAATATATATACATATATATAAATATATATACATATATATATAAATATATATACATATATATATAAATATATATATATATATATATATATATATATATATATATATATATATATATATATATATATATATATATATATATATATATATTAGTGATGGAATCGTTCCTTGGGAACCTTATTTGTAGCAGGAATATGAAGACATATGCGATGGTTTTGAACATTTAATTTTCCGGACGTTTCGGTCATTGACGATGACCATCATCAGCGAATTTTAAATACCAAAAATTATTTTTATAAGAATAACTAAACACATAAATCAAATTAGTGAAAATCTATTAATAAGAAATTAATGTAATATCTTTAAAAAAATAACTAAATTAATAATTCCACGAGTTTTTAAATATGCATAATAAACATGACTTAAATGACTATCGAAATACAAAAAGTTATAAACTATAGCAATAAAGTCGAAAGCGAGGCATGAAGAAATCGATTAATTATACAGAAAAAAAGATTAAATAATCCCATGAGCAACAAATATGAATAGTAAACATGAATCAAGCGGAATACAAAAAATTCACTATAAACACAGCAAGAGAGAATTATATGGGCAGGCCGAACAATTGAAAATAAGTTAGATCAGGGGGAATGTAATCGAAGCGGATATTAATAAATGGAGCGAAGCAAGTAGTTCAATTAAGTTAAATTTTAAGTGATTGAACATCAAATAATATGAGTAGACTAAGGCACGAAAGTTTAAATAGTAAATAATCAATAATGGAGGGGTCAAAAGGACGACTAAAACATTAAATTAGGGGAAAGTCAATAATAACCAGATCGTTTAGATATTAATGGGACAAACTAAAATAGAAATAAAAATTTCTCTGCACGAGTACTGACCTTATAACGGTTTAGCTGGGAGTAACAACTGATAGTACGGACACAATTAGGCAAAAGGAAAACTATTAAGGTGGATGTGGTTGGTTGTACATTTGTCTATATAGTGAATAGTTTAAGGGATGATGAATAATCAATGAGTTCCGGGTTAATTTGTTTGATGTAAAGAGATTCAAGAATTTTTTATATTTAGAGAAGAGGAGGCAGAAGAGAGTATACTAAAGGAATCAGGGTCAAGCGGGTGGTTAAGTTGTAGTGAATGTTTTCGTATAGAGGAGTGTTCGGGTTTGGAGATGGGAATGTTGGTTCTGTATGATACTCCGATATGCTTAGCGATCCTATATCTTAATTGTAGACTTGTTTGGCCTACATAGCGACTTTGGCAGGTCGCACAAGTGAATTGATAAATGATGGAGGAACGCAGGCATAATGGGAGTGATTCTTTGTGTCGAAGGAAAGTATAGACAGCAAGAGGGTTAGAATTAATTAGGAAAAGCTTGCATTGGGGAAAGTATTTATTAAGAGTCGAGAGTAAAGCTTTGTTGAATTCTGTGTCAAGTGGAAGATAAGGCAGTTTTAAGAATAGTTTTTGTTTGGGGACAGTTATTAGAAGGGTTTTGCGAGAGAACATTTTAAATAAGAAATTGGAAGTAAGTTTGTCAAAAAGATGGTCTGGGAAAAAATTAAAATGAAAAAAGCTCCTAAGATATTCTATTTCAGAATGAAAGTGAAACCAATTTGAACTTATTTTGTAAGCTTTGTGTATACTGTTTATGATGGCAGAATGTTTGAAATTAGTAGGAGTACAACTAAAGAAGTGGGTGCCAAGTTTGGTGGCAGTGGGTTTCCTGTAAACTGAGGTGTTAAATTTAGAACTAGCTTTTGAAACAGTGACATCCAGAAAAGAGATTTTATTGTTTAATTCTGTCTCCATGGAAAATTTAATATTAGGGTGTTGTTGATTTAAATAATTTAAAAATAATGGGGCATGGTCTTTGTGTTTAAAAATAAGGAAGCAGTCATTGATAAATCTTTTAAACACTAACGGTTTATATTCAACCGGACAGTCCCTTAACCAGTTTTTTTCGTGGTAGGATAAAAAAGCATTAGCGAAGCTGGGACCCAATGGAGAGCCCATGGCCATTCCATCGTGTTGAATGTACAAAATCTCATTAAAAAGAACACTGTATTTTCTACGGACAATTTTAATAAGGTAGAAAAAAGAGACTTGGTTAGACCTAAAATGCTATCATTTGATTGAAAAAGGGTATCGGTTATGATTTTGCAAGTTTCCATGACAGGTACATTAGTAAATAGAGACTCTACATCGATTGAAGTCATAAACGAGTGGTTCAAATCCATTTGAGAAATGTAGCGAACAAATTCGAATGAATCTTTCAAAGTGAATTCGTTGCGAGTGAGAGGTTCAATTATGGGGACTAGAAACTTGGCTAAGTTAAAGCTAGGGGTGTTAATGGCAGATAATATTGGACGGAGAAGTAATCCTACCTTGTGAGTTTTTGGCAAACCATACATAATACCTGGCGATGTACCTGAGGCAAACAGTTGGTTGTAAAAATCACAGAGAATATTTTTATTTTTTAGAGAACGTAAAAAGTTGTTAATTTTGTCTTCAATTTGCAAGATGTGTTTAAATGGATCTTTATCCAGTTTAAGAAATTTACAGGAGTCCGAAAGAATTTTTTTGCATTTTAGAAATATAATCAGACCAATCCAAAATGACCACACCCTTCCCTTTATCCGGTTTGGATATCACGATAGAATGATCTTTACGGAGGTTGGATAGTATATTAAAATCTTTGAAACTGAATACAGGGCATAAAACTTTAAAGCTGTTATATTTATAATAGAATCTATTGGCCAAATACTTAATTCATCTATGAAATTGGATCCTGGCTTTGACATAGGGAGGGGATTAAGTCGGTGGCACAGTTTTTAGAAATACAAAAAGTAACGATAGAAATCTAATTTAAAGACTGGGAGTCTAAAATCTAGTCCCAGAGACAAGATACGTTTTTCTTGAGGGGTCAGAACTTTGTTTGAAAAATTAGAGATGACATCATCCCTAGAACAATTTAACTTGAAATTTATACCCAAATTCGATAGTTTATTATTTTGGCGACAAATGGTAGCAGAATTATACTTATCAACTTTTCTACGTATAAAGCTATATAAGATTGTGTAATCCAACATAGGAACTGAAGACTTAAGAGACGATGAGAAACGAGTAATATCTGAAGAGAATTTAGACCCGAGACGTTGCTTGTGGCGAATCTCTTGCAAAAGTAATTTAGATGTCCAAGATTTATAGAGCTCACCTTGCATTAGAGCAGATCGATAAAGTTTGAAGCGCAGAAACTGCGGAACATAACTATAGCTCTTACATGTTGAGAGAAATTGGACATCCAGTTTGGCCTTCTCAAGTTTTTTGAAGGTGGATTCCAAGCAGCGAAATCGACGGACAACGTCTTCATTGTATCTCTTCCTCAATGTATTAGTGATGGAGTCGTTCCTTGGGAACCTTATTCGTAGCAGGAATATGAAGACATATGTGATGGTTTTGAACATTTAATTTTCCGGACGTTTCGGTCATTGACGATGACCATCATCAGCGAATTCTAAATGCCAAAACTTATTTTTATAAGAATAACTAAACACAGAAATCAAATTAGTGAAAATCTATTAACAAGAAATTGATGTAATATCTTAAAAAAATTAACTAAATTAAATAATAATCCCACGAGTTTTTAACTATGTATAATAAACATGACTTAAATGACTATCGAAATACAAAAAATTACAAACTATAGCAATAAAGTCGAAAGCAAGGCATGAAGAAATCGAAGAATAAGACAGAAAAAAAAGATTAAATAATCCCATGAGCAACAAATATGAATAGTAAACATGAATCAAGCTGAATACAAAAAAATCACTATAAAACACAGCAAGAGAGAATTATATGGGCAGGGCGAACAATCGAAAATAAGTTAGATCGTGCCTTAGTCTACTCATATTATTTGATGTTCAATCACTTAAAATTGCTTCGCTCCATCTATTAATATCCGCTTGGATTACATTCCCCCTGATCTAACTTATTTTCGATTGTTCGCCCTGCCCATATAATTCTCTCTTGCTGTGTTTTATAGTGGATTTTTTGTATTCCGCTTGAAAATTAAATGTCCGGAAAATTAAATGTTCAAAACCATCGCCTATGTCTTCATATTCCTGGTAAATATATATATATATATATATATATATATATATATATATATATATATATATATATATATATATATCCATTAAACCACATAGAAAGAGAAAACGGAATAATTTTTCCTTGCATTAATATTTTTATCACCTTTTTTCGAAAAAATCCGTGCAGGGAAGCGATTCGAACCAGGCACACTGAGGCAGCGAGCACCGCTTTGATCACAGTTAAAAGTATGCCGTTAGTACTTTAATATATATATATATATCTATATATATATATATATATGTTTATTATTTTTAGATATTTCACTAATTCCTTCGTTTGCTTCTATTACACTTTATGTATTTGCCTATTGATATCTCTCAATTAATTCCCGCTCTTTATTATCCATTGATGCTTTTCATACTTTTATTATCATGCCTTCATCTTTCACCTTGTCTTATTCTTCGTTTTCTCTTTTCTTCCTTGCTTTCCCAATTCCCTTTCACACTCCAGCATAATTACCACCTCAAATGGTGGCAATTCACTAATCCTATTGTCTCCCTTCCCTTGATTATAATCTTAAGGAGAGTAATGATCAATCAATAATTTTAATCATCTTAATTAAGCCAGACGCTTATAAAGGGGGATGGGAGTAGGGGGCTAAGAGATAAAGAATTATAAAATTGATGATGATAATGAGTTGATTTCGTTACGAATAACGAGCGATAATTGAATAAAAACCAAGGAATAGGGAAGAGACGGATAACTAAGACGGACGATTATTATTTTAACCCCTTCATCATCTTCTTCTTCCTCTAGATCATAGGCATCTTCTCCTCCTTCACTATCATCTTCTTCCCATTCATCTTCCTTTTCTCCCTTTCTTCATGTTATTATCTTTCTGCATTTTCCTCCTATTCCTCTTCCTCTTCTCCGTCTTTTTCTTCATATTATTATCTCTTTCTTGCTATTATGCTCCTTCGTCTTTTTCTTCATCTTCTTATTTACCCTCTTCTTCCTCTTTTTCTTCCCTCTCTTCGCCACCTTCCTTTTCCCTTTCATCTTCCCTTTATATCCCTGCTTCAACCTCTTATTCTTATTCTTGATCCTCTTCTCTACATTATTATTCTTCTACCCTTTCTTATTCCTGTTACTCATGTTTTTTCTCTCCTCCCGTTTATTATTCTCTTCTTCTTTATCCTCCTCATCTTTCCCTTTTTCTTCTCTCCATACTCACCTTTCGTTCTCTTCCTTTTCCTTCTTCTTCTTCCTCTTCTGCCCTACTATTCCGCGTTCTCATTTTTCATCATCTTATTATCCTTCTTCTTCCTCTTATTCTCCTTCTCCTTAATCCACGTTTTACTCTTCCGTTCTCCTTTTTGCTTTCTTGTTATTCTACTTTTGTTTGTTCTACTTCTCCCCTATTCTTCTCCTTATTCTCCTTCTTCTTTACCTTTTCTTCTTCATTTTCTCACCTCAACTTATTCGTCATTTTTCACCTCTGCTCCCTTTATTTCTCTCCTTCTTCTCTTTACTCTTCTCGCCATTATTCTTCCTCTCATTTTCCTTCCCCCTTTTTTCATCAACTTATCTCCTTCTTCCTTCTCTTCCCTTTTTAATCCTCAAATTCTTCTTCTTCCCTTTACTTCTCCTATTTCTTCTCATTAGTCTTCTTTTCTTTTGCGCTTCTTCCTCTTATTCGTATTCAGTTTTCCTCTTCTCCCCATTATTCTTTCTCTTTCCCTTTTCATTCTTATTCTCCACTCTTCTTCCTACTCTTCTTTATATTCTTCCTACTCTTGGTTATGAAAGGTCATAACCAAGAATAATTTCTTGGTCCGGCGTAAGATTATGTGATGAGAGATTGAGAAATCTGATCAGTGCACATGAATGAGTGATGAGAGATTGAGAACCTCGATCAGTGCACATGAATCAGTGATGAGAGATTGAAAACCCTGATCAGTGCACATGAATCAGTGATGAGAGATTGAAAACCCTGATCAGTGCACATGAATGAGTGATGAGAGATTGAAAACCCTGATCAGTGCACATGAATCAAAGTTAAACTCTTAAAAGATCGTATTATGGCAAAAGTCGTCCCCAAATCTCTCAGTTTGCCAAACAATATCAAAACTCGTAAAACTCCTTTTTCAAAAATAGACCAATGAACACTCAGTGAGAATATTAAAGTGGCTAAACGTGAATGTGATTTACGCTTTAAAGTTCATCGTGAATCCTTTCGTCACCTTAAATCAAATACGGATGCCATCCAATTTCCCCAGATACTAAGACATTGTCGACAAACTTTTAAACGAGCGCAGTGAAGTATCAACGTGTAATGGAGAAGAAATTAGAATGGCTATTTTAAAATAGCCTTTGGAGCACATCCTCCAACCCGAATAAGAACGTTCTCAATCTCTCATCACCTAATCTTACGCCGGACCAAGAAACCATTCTTGGTTATGCGTCTTGGTATTTGTGTTCAAATACTGTGATTCATTTTCTCTTCATTACTCAGTCCCTATTAATATGTTTTATGAAAGTAATGATTCTGATTCTGAGTTCATAAATGGCTTTGTTTCGAGAGCCTTGTCCCATAATGATAACGTAAAATATTTGGAAATTCCTAGGCGCCTAAAGGTTGCTCTTAAATTACTTAATTCAAACAAAATTATTGTAATTTCAAAATCAGATAAAACGAATCAGATAGTTTTTCTTGATAAAATTTCATTTTCAGAAAAGTTAACTGAATTATTTAGTGAGTCTAACACACATGAGAAAATAACTTCAAATCCATTAAGTGATAAAACGAGTTCGTTCAACAAATCTATAACACAAATTTTAAAACAAACAAATCTTGATCTCCCTTCCTCGTATATAGGTATGGATTACCAAAAGCTCACAAACCTGGAACCCCTCTCCCTCTTATTATATCAAACACTGCCTCACAAGCATACAAATTCTCTAAATGGTTGGCGTCTATTCTCTCTGACGCAGTTAGATTAACGTCTTCTTCACAAATATTTCATTCATCCAATTTTATTGAGAAATTTAGGACAATCAATATAAAAAATAGTCGCCTTGTCAGTTTTACCAATGTCCCTATTGATGAAGCTCTTCAAGTGTTAGTAGACGTATTAGATAATCCCAAGTTTAATTTCCGATTACCCAAAACAAAAATTGTTAAATTAGTTAAACTGTGTGTAACGGATAATGTATTTAAAAGCGACATGGGATTTTTCCGACAAAAATATGGCCTTAGTAAGGGCAACCTGTTATCCCTCATTCTTTGTAACTTGTTCATGGAACACTTTAAAAATTTCCCTACTAACAACTATTAAACCCAATAAAATTTTTGTTTGGTATAGGTATGTAGATGATGTGATTTCTAGATGGCCATTAAACCAACTAAACTCCTTTGATAATTTTCTTACAAAGCTTAACAACCTCCATCCCACTATAAAATTCAAGGTTGAATGTGAAAATGACAATTACTTACCTTTCTTTGACGTAAAAGTTTTAAGAATTAATAATAAATCGTCTTTTACTAATTCTAATTCCTATATACACTTTTTTAATGTCATGATCTTAAAATAAAAAAAGTAATCGTAATATCTATGTATTTAAGAGCCTTTCGAATTTGTGACCCCTGTTTTTTACGAGGTGAGGTCACTTTCATAACATGCATCTTCATTGAGTTAAAATATCCACTCTATTGTATAGATGAAAGCCTATCTAAAGCTAGGGCAATATTATACCGTCCTCAACAGAAAAATCTTTTATGTAAAAATAATTGCTTATCTCTACCATATTTCCCCTTGCTCAAAGGACTACACTCCATTTTAAAGGATATTGTAAATCACCTAAACCTAACTAACGACTCCAGATTAATGTCAGTCGCTTGTTATTATATATTCCAGTATTTCAGTTTTCTTATAAATTTTTCTGAATTCCAATTAATTAAGTGGTTACTCGTATTTTCGGACATATGCACAAAAAAAAACCCACTATTATTTACAGCTCTCCTAACATTATATTTATGCCGATTAATACGGACAGATAATTGCTTTCCTGGACAAACAAAACATTCGACC
Organism: Ceratothoa steindachneri; assembly: GCA_963969495.1. Lineage (NCBI taxonomy): Eukaryota > Metazoa > Arthropoda > Malacostraca > Isopoda > Cymothoidae > Ceratothoa > Ceratothoa steindachneri. Next base: position 47,827,317 of record OZ018337.1, read on the forward strand.
GAATAGACTCCAGCAATATTATTACAATTATTGTGAACTAGAATGTTTTTTACAGTTAACTTGTATTTTGAAAGCAACTTAAATGTTAAAGTTTTTTAAAAGACGGGGAAAGTCAATGAAACAAACAGAGAAGGGTAAAACCAGAATGTTTTTAACATCAAACTCTTATATTCATTTTTACTCTTCGCATAGCCCCAAAGTCAAACGTTCCGTCTTTTCCTCTAAGTTTATACGGGCTTTACGAGTTGTTTTTCCTGAATATATGGATTCTGAATTCTTCAATATCTTTGAAATTGGCCATACACTATGTTACCCTTATCCCTTTCTTCTAAACTGTCTTTCCTCTGGAAAAAAGACGTTGTATAATACAGCTCCTGCCCTCCCTTTTAATGTTAAAAACCTTTTGGTTTTACCCTTCTCTGTTTGTTTCATTGACCTTCCCCGTCTTTTAAAAAAACTTTAACATTTCAGTTGTTTTCAAATACGAGTCAACTATAAAAAAAACATTCTAGTTCACAATAATTGTAATAATATTGGAGGAGTCTATTCGGTTGAATGTTCTGTTTGTGCAAGTAAATATTTTGGACAAACAGGAAAGCAATTATCTGTCCGTATTAATCAGCATAAATACAATGTTAGGAGAGCTCTAAATAATAATGCGTTTTTTTGTGCATATGTTTGGAAATAACCACCTAATTAATTTGAATTCAGTAAAATATATTTTTCGCTCAAATGACTCAGTTAAAAGAAACCTTATTGAATGTACATGTATAAGCCAATTTAATAACTTCTTAAAATTGGTGTTGTTATGGAAAAAAATCATTCTTAAAGAAATTAGCTTTGACTTATATTCCTAATTTTTTTTTGCTTGCAATTTTAATTTTTATCGGAACCCGATGTGTCAATTTAATTATTGCATTAATTTTGTATTAACATTATTTTATTTCACTTCCTCTCTCCTTGTTCCTGTCTCCTTCGTTTCAATATACTTCTCATGTGTCTCCTAATCTTCCTCTTTAGACTATAGCTTTATCCGTTAATCATTTTAACCCCTTTTGGCTCTGTTCTTGACTCTTTCTTGCCTCTCGGTTTCACCTTGCTACCTGTTATAGCCAAATCTTAATGTGAATTTACCTATTCCTCTCCTACTTCCTCATTGATAATTTCTTGTCTTCGAGGCGGTCCTTTATTATGTTTTACTAGCTTATATATACCCTAATTATATTATTTGCTCTTGTAGTTATTCTTGAGAATGAACTGAATAAAGTTCGAAAGTACTTGGAAGCACCTTTGCATTTCTCCTGCAGGACATTGCCTTCATATATATATATATATATATATATATATATATATCCTATGTCAGCCGTGCCTCTTTGTAGTAAACTTAATTTGCTATCCTCGTTTAAACGAGCTGTTTATTCAAAGTTAATGGTTACCATATATTTCACCCATAAGGAAATTTATGGCCTAATTCTACTAAAGGCACGATTCTGGATTTGGCAAGTTATGGACTGGAGAGCGGCACTTCTCCGCATAGAGTAATTAGATAAGGAGATTAGCCGATAAGGGAGCTGTCAAACGTTAAGTTAATTTCGCTCTGCGTTTATCTGATGAGAAGTGGGAATCCTTTTAATTCGCAATGGCATAATTTATCACTCAAGTGGATTGCACTCCTGTGTGAGGTATTTCCATCATTTTTCGGTGGATAGTAATGATAAATGAAATTTTATTTGTGTGTTGAAGAGAGAAAGATTTTAAACTATCCCTCCATGGAGTTATATCTCGAAACATCTCTTATTTTTTAAGGATTTGGTCCCAAGCGGAGAGGGCGATGGTGAGAGAAGTAGGGATTGCTTCAGAGCAAGAATTCCAATCCCTACCATTTATAACAGGAGTTCAAATTTTAGTTAAATGTTATTATGGATATTGTGAGATGTTTCTATTACTATTTTGTTTTGCTTTTCTTTCTTTTCTTCCTACTTCTTTCGTATGAGTTAACCCACATCGCGCTGATAATTCCTCTATAGCTAATTTGTAGTTTTTTATTCCATAGAATTCACAAGCCTCGTTGAGACCTATTCGCTGAAATTTCCTTCGTATGCCAAAGTGGACAATTGCGGCTACCTCAATGACGTAATTTAAACTCAGCACTGAGTTGCCAACTATTTAATAGGCAAGCCTCGTTGAGACTTATTCGCTGAAATTTCCTTCATATGCCGAAGTGGACAATTGCGGCTACCTCAATGACGTAATTTAACTCATCACTGAGTTGTCAACTATTGAATATGCAAGCCTCGTTGAGAGCTATTCGCCTAAATTTCCTCCGTATGCCGAAGTGGACAATTGCGGCTACCCCAATGACGTAATTTAACTCGTCACTGGTCACCAACTTTCAATTTTTTTCATTTTTTTAATAGTAGTCTCCAACTTTTTAGTATGAATGGGTCATTTAGAATAGCTAATTTAAATGTGGGCCGCATTTATAATTATTATTATAAAACATTTTATTTATATCAGTATTATTTTGCAATAATTTTACTGAAAATTGGAAAATACGTCTCATGGAAATTGTTCAAGTTCTGTTTTAGACGAACCAAATTAAAATAAGTTTAATTATTTCCTATAATTATCTGTTTAAGTGAGGGTTGCAGGTTAGGAAGTCTCTATTTAGATGAGGAGATGGAAATGATTTGCCAATAAAGGGTTAAAGAGTTACTCAAAATGTCTCTTATTTTAAGGAATATGAACTAAATCTCGGATCCGGCGATGGCCTTCTAATACCTGCGGCGAAGCACCAGGTCTAGGCGTCGCTTTGATGATTTGCCATGGGATAATTGTTTTGGCAATAGGCTAGCATTATTTTTCCTACATGTGATGAAAGCAAAATCTTTTCAATACAAATTTCCACCCATTTATTCATGAGTTTCACGAAATAAGCGCCGGGGAATAATGCAGGTGAGTTCAGCCGGTGTCGTCGGGTCGAAGTCAATGAATGGGTGCCGTCCGGATTATATCACAATATTCCTTCTATAGTATATTTAATTGTAATAAAAACGTATTTGTTTTGGTTTTCTACCCTAAGGTAGAATTAATTATATAATCAATTTGAAAGGTAAATAATTTTTATATACATGGTTATATTCTGCACATTTCTAATTAACTATGTCTCTCGTTTTGGTATGGTCGACAATTTCTACCATATGTCCACCTGCACTGAGTCTGTATACACTTATGCGCTCCTCGAAATGTCCGATAACTCCCTCACAGATGTGTGATTCGATGCCTCCAATCACACGCATGATTTCAGCTTGGAGTTCGGGAATCGTGTTGGCATAGACCTGTGATTTCACAGACCCCCATAAGAAGAAATCGCAAGGGGTAAGATCGCAGGGCCTTGGTGGCCATTCCTGGTCACTATTCCAGGATATCATTTGTTGCGGAAATTTTCGTGGAGGAATGCAAGCGTTTGACACGAAGTTTGGCAGGTTACTCGAACCTGCTAAAAGCAGAGTTTGTCAATCTGCGTATTTTCCAAATTCGGCGATAACTGAGTGGATATCATCTCTCGGTAACATTCTCTATTAATGGTAACTGCATTTTCCTCATCATCTTCAAAGAAGAATGGTCCAAGCATTCCACCTGCTCCATGACGCCCCGTACACAAGTATTCTGAAAATCAAACAAAAACCCTTTGATCGGAGTGAAGAGAGATAACAATCCTGATTCTACCATGTCTTTGAACTTCAAAACACAAAAGTGTAGCCCAATTCAATTTCGGCGTCTTTTATGGAACACCCTTTATAAGAAGTAGAGCGAATAGGATATATTAGGTAATAGGCCTACAATTATTGCTGATTGTGTTCCGATTGGAATTAGATAATAGGCCTAGGTGAGCTTTAAGTTTTATTATTGTTTATGTTTCTTCATTGTTTATGTTTGAAGTTCAGTGTACTAAAAGAAAATGAATGATAGATTGCAGATATAATATCTATGTAGCGTAGCAAATAGGCTCTATCAGATTAAACAATTACTGTGGACCGTCGTTGTACCCGTGTATTTATGCTATAAGAACATAAGAAAAGAAGGAGACTGCAAAAGACCAATCATCGCCTACACTTGGCAGCGGTTGTGGTTGTGGTTGCTGATGCTGCTGTTAATTTATTTTATTTTTTATTTTTCTATTATCCATTATTTATATCCATTCAATTTTAGCGAGGGAAGTACGGACAATAAATTAGCTATATTAAGTATAGAGTACCGGGTATGTTACATTGCAGAGGCTGAAAGTATTTTTAAACATTAATCAGAACTCTATTACCAACTTTTTCATTTTCATGGATGATATTCTTATATTTATATCATTTGGGAGTTTTTTTCTCCTAGGTTAAGATGGCTACAGTTGCAAGTTGTTCCGATGAAGATTATACTCCCAACCACTGACGACGCATCCATGACAAAGAAGAGAGGAGTGAAGACTGGCACCAAACGAGGAAAGCACACTAAAACCTACCCCCCAAAATTCAATAAATAGAATCATAACAGGAGTTGAGGATGATCAGGACTGGAAGGCGGTAGCAGAGGCCAACGGCATCCCTATTCACACAACTTATGGGTGGATACGACGATCAAGTGAACCAAAAAAGAAACGCGTTGGTCGTCGATTTACAAAAGTTCGTGAAGAACACGTCGAAATGATGATATAATATGTGCAGGAAAATCCGCTAATAACACTAAATGAGATTGTTGCCAGGCTTGCTAAGGAAACTCCCATTATTGTTTGCATAAACACTGTGCATAAGCATTCAGAGGAACAGCTATACACAATGAAAAAAGTACTCCCACAAAATTGCACTATGAATTCAGAGGCAAATAAACAAAAACGGAAAGCGTATGTAGAAACAATCATGAACAGAATTGGGTGTAGGAAAACAGTTATCTTCATGGATGAGATAAATGCTAATCTTTTCCTTCGGCGATCTCAGGTGCGTTCACGCAAGGGGTTGCGTTGCATTCCTAAATATCCCACATCAAAAGGACAAAAATATTCATATATTTGGCAGTATATCCCAGCAAGGCCTGGTGTTCTGGGGGCGTCGACGGGGCAGCTACAGATTGCCAGGAATGGCTGCGAACAATGCTAAGCACAATTACTGAGCCTCTCTTCAACATTGTTGTTGTGTGTGACAATGCACCTGTTCCTTCTGGCATTGAATGTGATGCAGAAGAAGAGGAGTTCGAGGGAGTAGAAATAGTAAGTGAGAGTCCTTACCAAGTGCTCCGTTAAATCCAATAGAAGAATGCTGGAGTGTCATGAAAGCCGCCATGATGCGAGATTTGGCAGAAAGTTTTGCATCGATTATGGACCACACCACTGTCATGACGCAGATGGAGTATCGCATGCAGTTCTTAGAAGGCTGCATTGATAAGGCTGTTAAGAACATCACACCGAGGATTTACTGAAAACTTGCAAACATGTGCAAAAACATTTTCCTGGTGTGATACAGATGAAGGGCTTAGATATGGGCGATAATAACTGAATGGGTTTGCAGTAATTTTGAGTAGGCCTACATTTATACTGACGTGTAGTTCATCATAGTTTACTTTAGTCCTTTCTCTATAATTGATGTTATTATTATTCTCATAAAAATAAAAGAAATACCTGTATGAAAGGTGCTTTTTTCATTTCAATTTATAAGTAATTACTCTACTATGTTATCTTTGTGATTTTCATTTAATTGCGTAATTCATATTAAGTTATAAAATTGGACATTGTTTTTATTTCCCTTTGTAAATAACAACATTTGATTAGAGTTGGGTGCCCAGACACTCAGTCATTTCAAATTGATGCAAAACTTTCGTTTTCAGTACTAATTTCAAAGTAAGGGTCTATGGAACAATTATGGTTCGATTGTCAAACAGTCAGATAGAAACTTTCAAAATGGCCGCAAAAATCCAAGATGTCTTCCAATTTTCAGCATTTATTGAATTACGCCCCATAACTTTTGTACTATTGAACTTAGAATGCTGATTTTGGTCTCTATACCTAGATTTACATGTATAAGTAATTGAATAAAAATAAAATAAACATGATTGAAGCATATTTTTCCTTATGGTGACTCCTAATTCCAAGTAAATGCTGACACACTTGCTCGAAAAACTCCTTGAACATTACATTCAATAAGAAAATGACTAACAAACTAACCATGACCTCAATATACATGTGAGTATTGGAAATTGTTCTAGGTCCAGCTACTTATCGCATGTGCACTTGCACTGACGTGTGTACTTCAACTTTGTCTTCACGCATTTGCACCGAGAGTAGGTAATTGGGCAAGTGCACTTCACATCCAGGTGAAACTCATCCTTGGCAAAGGGCAGCGTGGCCGAAATGGGAAGCAGCTCGCTGTCCCTTTCTTTCATGAATATGTGGGTTGTTGCCCACATGCTCGCTTGGAAGACACTCCTTTTGAGATGTTGATCCAAAGCATCACTAGTTGGGGGAATTCTCTCCAAGTCCCTAGTGTTCTGCGAGAACAACCTCATTCGGACGAGGTCAACATCATTGTCCTCGTTTGATTCATTTCAGTACAGACAAAGTTTGTTGCCACTTCTTCCAACCTTGGCGATGTTTGGAATGGAGTGGTGACAATAGTTGCAAATTCCTCCGTAAGGGATGGCACTTCGTGCACTAACGTGCAGAAGGATCGATTAACCTTGAACTTGATGGAAGAAGTATTGTCTGATCCAGTGAATGCGTGGAAAGGGCCATGGCTTTGCACGTTTCCATGCCCAGGTTTGTGGCGATAGTGTTCAGGGAGATCATTTTGGTTATCTTTCCCGCTAGGAAGGAGATCCAGATTTCTGCGGCCGGATTCAGAGCCTTGTGGTGGAAATTACTCAGAAGGATTACTACAACACCTATGTCTCCAGTATACACCATCCCAAGTGAGGAAGATTATACGGCGTGGAGAAGATGTACTAAGACACGTGTGTCAGCTTCCTCATAGTTGTATTAATCCATTGGTGGAGTGTTTCCAACATGGTGGACTCAATCACCTGCAGTGATGTAGACATTCTTGTAATCTGGGAAATGTTCTTCTGTTATCTTTTTTTGCCAAGAATGAGAACAGTCCCTTCTTGTTATTAATGTTCCACATAAAATTCTGCCAATTTCCTGGGATTTTGGCAGTACCATATATGCGTTGTCGGATGTCTGTTCCTCGTTTTTCCCTTGTGCCTCCTTTGATTGTCAGTGCACGATACTGGTCCCAGACAATATCTACTCTTGTCTCTCCCTTCAAGTCATGGCGAACTCTTGGGCAGAATACCTTGTCGAAGTATGAATCAAAGGTCTTGCCTTGAACAGTTGTACTAGAAAGTGAGTGTATAAGTACTCTACCGTCAATGATAATGAAGTCGTAAACATATAGCATAACTAGCTCGTCGTCGACAGAAATGGTGCTACTTGTACTGGCTTCCATATATACCAACAAATCTCACTTGGGACAAGAGTTCAGAGACCCTACCGAGGATAATGCAGGTGGGTATGCGAAAGATTCGTGCTGAAAAACTCCCCCAAATCCCCCCCGCGGATGGCTAGTACAAGAAAAGCTTGACCCAAAAGCTCTGCATAATGTTTTAAGTGCTGCATTTTCAGCTTAATTGCTAACTTCTTTTGTGTTTTCTTCAAATGAAACAACAGTAAGTTGTTTTTCTTGATTGTTGCTGTCAGAGGTGTGTCATTTAAGTCAAGCACACTCTGTCTGAAGAAGTTGTACTGCTCTTGTCCCATAGACTCTACTTTATGAACAGATACGGCAGCAGCAGCAGACTCACGCATCACCTCCATCAGATCTTTGGCATGGCGTAGAAATTGGTGCATATCCTTTCTGATGATGAGGGAGTTTTTCATTTCATCATTATCATTTGCACCAGTAAACTCCTTAACGACACGGATGATTTCTGGGTCAGTCAAGATCCAGCGTTCTAGCATGTCACGGTTCTCTGTGAGACCAATAATGCTACCAACTCCTTTCACCCTTAAACACTCTTCCTGGATGCTATCTGGTAGACCTTCCAGATCTCGGATAAAGATTTTAATCCACCTGGCGTAATTCTGGTGATCTAGAGCAAAGAACAGAGGCATAAGCTTCTGCAAGGTAGTAATCATAAATTCTAACTTCCGCTTCCGATGTGCTGGGATGAAAATGAATATGTTCTGTTGGTACTTGTGTACGAGTAGCCAGAATTTGAACGTTGGACTCTGTGGGAAGTTACCACGCTCAGAGCATACTTGTGCAGTAGTTCTACCAGCTTCTTGCTTTTTGTTTGTGAATGCAATTTGAGGGCCAGGAACACTGCAAGTGGAGGCTCACAATTCAAGTTCGCAGAAAAAGAAGTCATATTTATCATGGCCAACCGACTCACGGAGAGGATCTTCCTGAAATTTTCTTGTTCTGGCGATGATTTGACGGGAGAAATACTTTATACGTTGTGAAAGAGATGATTCTTCGCAACCATTGAGAAATAAGCCATCAAACCTGAATGCAGTGTCGTGATCCAAAACAGCTTTACGGAAAATCCATGCTGCCATTAGTAATGTACGTGCTACCTTATTTGGTGTTTGAGTTGCATCTGATATGACCTTTCTAGCCGTCTTCGAACAAATGATGAAAACTCGGTCTCGGATACCTTTCTCCTCTGTGAAATTAGGGAAGTGTTCCAGGACTCTTTCCTTTAGGCGTATCCGGTTCACGGTCTTCTGGATTACATGTTGTTCTAATCTTTCGGTCATCATATCTGTCAGATCTTGCAATTCAAAAATCCTACGACCTCCAGGTACTTCTTCCTTTATAAATTGGAGCAGTTCATTTTATGTTATGGCTTCGAGATTTTCGCTAGTTGTGTCTTGTTTACAAATGGCAGCGTAACGGCGATTGAGCCCTGTGTGGCAATTCCGATGGTACTTGGCTTCAATGGCAACCACATGACCTTCTGCAAGGAGTGCCATGATATGCTCTTCTCCCAGCGCGACTGCGTTGTCATGCATCTGTTGGGTGAGTGTAACCTGCTGGAAAGAATGGTCTGCTGCATTTGTTTCATCACAACAGAAGATACACAGAGATTACGATTAGCAGCTGCATGAATCCGCCGGGATCTTTTTTTTGCAGGAGGCAATCCTTCATTATGACGTTTTTTTGCATGGTCAAGTGCTGATGCCCTGTAAAGCTGACGACAAGATTTATGCCAGGATGCACGATTCTTCTGCATGGATTCTTCATCTGGAAGTTCTACGTCTAGGTGGGGAGCAGCACCAATCACTCTGAACTGACTTGCGAGGCTGATGATTTCTGTGGTGGCTCTCTCTCTACGACTGGCGACTGGATTCCCAAGAGGACAAACAAGCACTTCCTCAGTTTTCTTTTAGCACAAAATACATAACTGCCATATCCTTGCCTCAGCCATCTCAGAAACAACCTGGAGATAAACAAAGAAAAAACAATATTAAATAACTGCTGTCTGTACAAGGGGCGTCGCAAATAAAATTGGGTGGGTATTACCTGAAATATTATAAGAAAAGTATTATCTGGAAATACAAGTGGGTATGCAAATGGAGACGTTTTTCCACCTGTGAAAAGTGACCAATAAAATGGTAAATTAAGAACACAATTAGTGATCAGTTAGTAAGTTAGGAATCATACATAAAAACAGATATAGAGACCAAAATCACCATTCTACGTTCAATAGTACAAAGGTTATGAAGCGCAATGCGAAAAAAAGCTGTAAATTGGCAGCCATCTTTGATTTTGGCGGCCATTTTTTTTTTATCTGACTGCTTGACACTCGGACTAGAATTGTTCCATAGACCCTTACCTTCAAATTGGTACTGAAAACAAAACTTTTGCATCAATTTGAAATGAAAAAAAATACCCATGCACGGCCCCCCTCTATTACCATGAGATGCATTACGAAGCAAACTGGTACAAATATTGACTTTTTTTCTCTGCAAAGATGAAACCTGATAATAATAATAATAATAGGTATTTATAATGCGCCCTTCAGGGCTGTTAGCCTCAAATTCAAATGTGTTAATTTAATAAAATCGTATTCTCATGTTTTTATTTGCTATTTACTATTTTTATGTAATTGTAAGATTGTAAGTAATGCTAATGCATAGCGCTTGCTAAGGAATGCAACCAGATCCAGAAATGAGCTTGTGACGTGCTACCAGACATTGAAATTTTTTTTAAATTGGAATGCATTTAGACCTCTCGTCAGCTCAGTTGGTAGAGTGTCCACTTTCCCAACCAAAGAAGCGAGGACTGCCCTTACAGCACATGGCCAGCCAAAGTGGGAACACTGGGCGCTGAAATTCCCTATGGCTCTAAAAAGCCCCAGCTCAACTCCTCACCCAAGGGCCGGTGGATTGGGCATTTAAATACGGGTTAATCTCCCAGACGGGGAAAGTTAATTAATTATAATTTGAAAGTTAAGATTTTAAAATTGAAAGTTCTTTTTTTAACTTAAAATCTAGCTTTTTAAAATTAAAAGTTAACTTTTTTAATATGCTCGGCCTGTTAATTTGAATTTCATTTTTTTAATATGAAAGTCAACTTATTTAAATTTACAGTTCAATTTTTTAATTTGACAATCAACTTTTAAAATTTGCAGTTTATTTTTTTAAATATAAGTCAACTTTTAAATTTAAATTTCATTTTTTTCATATATAAGTCAACATTTTTAATTTGTTTATTTTTTTAAAAGAAAGTCAACTTTTTTTAATTTGGAGTTCATTTTTTCAAATATGAAAGTAAGTTTTTGAATTCGAGTTTCAACTTTTTAATATGAAAGCCACCTTTTTAAATTTGAAGTTCATTTTTTAAATATGAAAGTATGTTTTTGAATTTGAGTTTTAATTTTCTAATATGAAAATCAACTTTTAAAATTTGAAGTTCCACATTTTTAATATCAAAATCATTTTTTTAAATTTGAAGTTAATTTTTAAAATACTGAAAGTCAACCTTTTAAATTTGAATTCATTTTTTAAAATATGAAAATAAGTCTTTTAATTTAAGTTTCAATTTTTTTAATATGAAAGTCAACTATTTAAATTTCAATTTCAATTTTTTTAATATGAAAGTAAACTTTTTTAATTTGAAGTTTATTCTTTTTAAATTTGAGGGTGAAAAGGTGTAGTAGCAGAAGCCTCATTTAGCCATTCAAAGGCACTTGTAAGTGGTTTGAACCATGGGAAACCATTAATGCAATAACCGTTTATCATCTTATCACAAAACGCTGCAGGTCATTGGAGGGAATTTCCATTTTGTTGTTACTTTAATTTACAGCGAAATAGCAACGAGGACGTATCGTTCAGAAAATTAGGAGATTTATAAAGAAAAAGGTAAAAGAGAAAGAAATTGAAATAGTGGAAGATATATAAATAGTCTCAGGTCTTCCTGCGGGCATGTTGGTTCGGAAGCTACACAACCGCAGGTGCTGGAGCTGGTTGGGGTTGCCGTTGGATAATTGCCTACGAATCAAAAAGGCTTGTAGGCATAAGATCGCCTTCTCATCATGTGCAAATAATAGTATAATTGTAATTTAAATAAGTTCAAAGATTATTGAAAAATAAAAAAACACCACGAAGAAATTGGAAATGAAATTCATTGAAAAGGTCGTCGCAAATAAAAACGAAAGCACTCGGAATCTCCTCGCCTTTTTCCCTGTGGATTTTTTTCATAATTGCGACTCGTGTGCTATTTCCCTTAGCACTTAATCATTATTATAAAATGTTTAAATGCTTAGATTTTTCATGATAGTGTAGTTTTAAGTTGGTAGAGGTAGTGAAGTACTTAATCGAAATCACTGGGAAGGTACTCACCTAAGGCTACCATCGTAATTATTGGCGTTTTAATGTTTAATAGATTGACTCAAATACTTCCAGCAACAAAATCTTACCCGCGACTTATTTTCTAATATTTGTGTTGCTCCCACAGGTCCATGCGAGGTATTTCAGTACTCAAGCTACCAAGTACTCATTCAAGTATTAATATTTCTAATAAATGTGCACACATACCCTTAGTTGTACTTACCCGACATGCATGCAATGTAACCCTTGACCTAAGTTTTGGCTCCTTCCCCAGATCCGTGCGAGACGGTAGACTGTTCTGAGAGACAAGTTTGCCAGCTAGATACCGATCGAAGACCCATGTGCAGATGTAACGATGAATGTAGCCGCAAATTCGACCCTGTCTGCTCTTCTGATGGGAAAACATATACGTAAGTACCACCCTAAATTGCACATTCACCCAATCATCTGATTTCATATAGAGCGAAAAAGAAATGTTGCTCCGTCTGATCATCTGAGTTCATTTAGAGCGAATAGAAATGGCGCGTCTGTTCATCTAGATTCATTCAGAGCAAATAATGGCACCTCTCATTATCTGAGTTCATTTAGAGTGAATAGGAATGCCGTGTCTGTTCATCTAGGTTCATTTAAAACAAAGAAAATGGCACCTCTCATTATCTGAGTTCATTTAGAGCGAATAGAAATGGCGCGTCTGTTCATCTAGATTCCTTTAGAGCAAAGAAATGGTACCTCTGATCAGCTAAGTTCATTTAGAGCGAATAGAAATGCCACTTCTAATCATTTAGTCTCATTTAAAGCGGAAATTTCCATCGTTGATCATCTGAGTTAATTTTGCGCAATAAAATGCCACCTCTAATAATATGTCATTTTAAGCGAAAAATATGCCACCTCTGAGGGCATGATCACCAAGTAGATAAAAAGAGGTTAAAAAATTACGTAGATGAATGTAAGGATAAGATAGTAAAGATGCATAGACTTAGGTTATAGGGTAATGTTGTAACAGAGAGCTTCGGCCATTTGTTCGAATTATGGCTCACTGTAGGATTAAAATCTGTTAGAATGATCCTAAAAATCGGAAGTAGGGGGTCGATTTGGGAAGAAAACGCCACTGATCGCTGATGATAGTGTCAATTTGACAGAAGGTACAAGAATGTTGAAAAGCCATAAATTGATTCATTTAAGTAGAGTGCTAGAGTTGGAAATGGGTCAGGTTTTAAAGGTAATTGTGCATAAAATTGATTCAACTATTTATTATTTGCTGAGGGTCATTCAATAGATATCTACGAGCGTACTTAATTCTATGGCAATTGCTCTTACAAATTGTCCCAATAAATTAATTAAATAGAGAGTATAATTTAATACAATTGTAATATTCAGCACAATGCATTTTCGGGCAATCTTGGTAAATTAACCAAGATTTTGGCACAGCCGTATTGATTGATAGTTATGAGGAATCGACTTCTACGAAAGACCATTATAAATTCGGCTAAGAAAATATCCTATATATACGTACATACTAATTTTAAGTCTGTTCCTTTTATACTGAGGGAAGGAATCAGTTTTACCCCTGATTTAGCAATTAAAATACATTTCTCCAGAGGGTTTGGAGACAGAAAGGCAGACAATCCTCATGAAATCACTTGTACTTCTCTCTCTTTCTGTCCGCTTCACATAAACACGTACACCAAAAAACGCACACAAATTACTGAACGGATAATTCGTATTGTCATTCACAGTTTGTGAACAACTCTGCTTCGCTCTAAAATTGCTGACTCATCAGCATTTCGTGGTGTTTATAAGAAAAATCCAAAATCATTTTCCGAATATGACGTCTTTCCGGTAACAAAAAATTCGACTTCGAAAAGTTTTTTATTTAATTGCTTTTTTCTTGTTTCATTTGTGTACTTCATTTATTTTTGTGGTTGTATTTCTCGTATCTTTATTTCTTTCTTTTTCGCTTATTTCTTGACTTTTCTTACCTTTTTATTCAGCTTTGCGCTCCTAGGTTTACATTTTTGAGGGCGACATTGGTTTTTATATTCAGGCTTCGGTTTAATTCTCCAGGGTTGTTTATCGTTCTGTTTATTTTTTTAAAATTATTTTTCTCTCCTTTATTGATATAAAAGTTGGCCGTTTGTCTTCGTTTGCCTTCCTCGTTGTGGGAGTTTCAAAGCAGCTAAAAAATGACATAAAGCGGAAACTTTTGAAATATTTTAGCTTTAGATTAATCTTTCGTAATTCATGATGCGCTGGAATTTATAACGACAAGTAATGAAATGCACTTGTCAAAAAAATGCCTTTTTGATTCCTATATAGACGAAATAGGAATAAGAGAAACAGCGTGAATTTTGGATTTCCTGAAAGAAAAATTTAAAACGTAATACGGATGGAGCACTTTTGGGAAGATGGGGAGAGAAGGTTAAAGAGAAAACTGGATTCAAGCGCAGAAAAGAAAACCACGCTAAAGCGTTATGCACTGTATGGCTCTGAGATGGGAGTGATTTAGTGTTACGAGCTCGGGGGAAATCAAGGTATATTTTGTTGCTTTTAACCAAGTATTCGAACCCTTAGGGAGCTGAAGATTTAAGCCAGAGCCGCATATCTCTCTGTATCCAAAGTTTGGCACTTATAGATAATTTTAGTTGGTAGTCTTCTTGCTTTCATGCATCTTTGCAGTGGCACGTCAACCACCGGCGTAGGCGGGAAGTATGCTGGAGAGACCGTATAGGAAATTGTATACGAGATCGAAAAACGACCCTGCAAGCTAGACGCTTAGTTGTAGATTTAATCACGTAGAAGGAAGATGTGTTGGAGCTTTAAGATAAACGGAGAAAGAGGAGAGCAAACACAGAGTAGCACACTTAACTTTGTTGCTTATCAATATCCTTGCAAGATACCATGATTCTTACCATTGTTGAGATTGTCAAGGTGGATAGGAAAATGACGAAAAGTGTTTAGATTTGGATGCAATTTTGACCGATATCTTGACGAGCAAAGAATTGGGTCATCGGCAGAAGGAAGTTAGATCGACTGGACAGATAAAGCAATAAGGAAGGGAGACGTATAATACTCAGAGGTGGGCACTATATACATTTAAAGTAAAGACTAAATACATGAGAAAAATGTATTTAGATAGTAAATACATTTTAAAAATATATTTAGTATTTAAATACTAAATACATTAAATGTATTTAGATACATTTTTAAATACATTTCAAATACATGATATATAATAACAATCGATGAGGACCATTGGTATTACAACAAAAAATATCCATTAAAATGAAATTGTATATTATAATTACTAATGTAGGATTTGATAACAATTGAACTTAGGTACTAGAAAAAATAGAAAGTTCCATAGAATGAAATTTCAGTTAGCTATTTATATTAGCATTACATTTAAGTAATATCAGTTGCTGAAATGTTTAATCAGATAAAAAACTCCGTTTTGGAGATAAGGTCAACCCTCCTAAAGAAAAAAGCCGTTCCACAGGAGCTGACGATGGAAGGGTGGTGTTGTATTTAATAAATAACTTTTTTATGTTTGGAGATCTATGTAAGCTTTGAAGTGTTTTATTTGAATCCTGAATGTAAATGAACAATTCTAAATCTGCGGTTGATCGTGTTTTAGTGGGTTTTGTAAATCCAAAATAATCGTCATATCCGATTTACCACTGGATGATTCAGCTTTGGGTCCCTCTGCTAAATTCCCAATCACTTAAATCATAATATTTTTAACAGAGTCTTGGTGGCTTGAAATAATGATATTTAACCGGCGGAATTTGAAGAATAAATGGCTTGTTGATGCAATAATGGCATCTGCAATGCTGGCTTCATTTGCCAAGGTCAAATAAGATTGGTTTACGCTTTCCAAAGCACTTAGAAGAGGTTGGTAAAATTTTTTGAACGTGACTAAAGGCTCTTCAGCTTTTTCTCCACAGTGAGCAAGGTAAGGAGCAATTCTCCATAAAACAGTTTTGCTCTCCCTATAGGCTATCAATTTCAACTGCAATAGGAGCCAAAATGAGACATACCCATAAGAAATCCAATTTCGTGACTTCTGAACACAAAGTTCAACGGACGTCATAAGATGATGTAATTTGTCTTTGTGTTTTAAAAGTAATGACAATGCATCAAACAGATAGTTCCACCTTGTAATGCAAGGCACCTTTAATAAGCGGGAGATAACAGTTTTGATAATCTCTGCTGATTTTGGGCGACCGCTTTTGTTCCATAATGCTGAGCATTTCACAATCGCAGCCTATTTTGTATTTGCAAAAGAAGATTGTCGTAGAATGGACTCTCGACGATATACCATATATCACTATTCGTTGAGGGAACTTCTTTAATTATCTGTAGAGTGCGTGGATGTCTGGCGGGCCGATATTATGTATCTTCGATATGCTTAAGAAGTGGAACTGAGCTCAAGGATAATAATATTGCTATCATTAATAAAATAAAGTTTTATTAATAATAACTATCAACAATACACAAAACGGAAAATATTGACATAAACAGAGAATGTAAAGGGTCGTGGAGGCTCGGCTAATCCAAGGATTAAAAGATTTAAAAAGGTAAAACAAATATAAAGTTAAAGAGATGGGATGGTTCGTTTACCATTTAAAGCACAGGATAGAATTGACAAAAGGGCTAAATACTCAAAGGTAACGTTCGGCTTACGTAATTTGTACTAGTGGTGCAGAGGAAGTCGACGTGAAGGAATTTTCGGTCCGCTGGCGAGTTCCAGCCGAAGGGGGGGGGATAAAAGGATCCTGACGTGGCGTCTTGGGAATGTGAACCGTTTCTCGACGAACGGCTTGAAGAACAATGGCTGTTCTACGTTGTTCTCTTCTGAACAACAGGGAGGGGGGGTGAGAACCGTCTCTTGTCTACGGGCTCAAGAACAATGGCTGTTCTAATGTTGTTCTCTTCTGAAAAACACAGGGGAAGAGTGAGAACCACTTCTTGGCGAACGGGCTCAAAAGAACAATGGCTGTTCTACGTTGTTCTCTTCTGAACAAGAAGGGGGAAGGGTAAGAACCGCTTCTTGGCGAACGGGCTCAAAAGAACAATGGCTGTTCTACGTTGTTCTTTTCTGAACAACAGGGGAAGGGGTGAGAACCGTTTCTGGTCATCGGGCTCGAACGAACAATCGCTGTTCTAACGTTGTTCTATTTCTGAACAACAGGGGAAGGGGTGAGAACCATTTCTTGTCAACGGGCTCGAACGAACAATGGCTGTTCTAATGTTGTTCTCTTCTGAACAACAAGAGGAAAGAGGGAGAACCGTTTCTTGGCGAACGGGCTCAAAAGAACAATGGCTGTTCTACGTTGTTCTCTTTTGAACAACAGGGGAAAAGGTGAGAACCGTTTCTTGTCAACGGGCTCGAACGAACAATGGCTGTTCTAATGTTGTTCTCTTCTGAACAACAAGGGGGCAAGCCTTGTGGACTCGGCGTCACGAAAGGCTCGAACCTTGGCCCTCAAGGGATATTGTCCTTCTTCTGGACAAGTGATGGTGAATCTCGAGGTCGAGGTCCCTTGGTGCACAAAGTGAGAGAGGGTCGTGGTGATGTTTCGCGACGAAAATCTGGATCTCCAATCTGATCTTAGTGGTAAAGTTTTCATCTAAATAGTCGAGACACTCCCTTGGCGTGGGGGACAATGGAGTGGGAGCTTCGAGAGAATGCAGGGCCAAGCCTGGGAACAATGCCTTATCTGCCCATAAGCCTAGCTCAATCTGGCGAGGTCGGCGTATGGGGGCGACCGGGGGGAAAATAAACCTCCTTGTTCAAACATCGACTCGGCTGCGATAAGGCGCCAAGCTTCAAAGCGAAGATGCACGTGGGAGCATCGTGGTTTTAAATAACACGTGATAGGGGTTGAAATTAACGCGGCCTCAACCCGTTCTATCACAAAGATATTTTTAGTGCCTGTTTTGCATCAGTTGTGGTAACGAGACTGGGTGTGTTTGAAGCACAGTGCACATGCTTAGGTAGGCTGAAGCTGCATGGATCAGACGAAAGGTCTCCCTAATCTAAGGCACTTCTCATTAAGAAACTATCCTTCAGCTCGTGCTCACTCTGATCTTCTTCACCTACCTGGATTCTATCTTCTGAATCTGTGGACACATTTGCAAATTCCTTAAGCGGTTTAACAAAATTAGAGCAGTTATCAATGGCGGTGCTCGTGATTTTCTGCAGGAGGATATCGTATTCATTGATGATATTATCCATATGTTCAGCGAGCTGGGTGTAGTTATGTTCTCCTTTGAAGCGACAGCAGGATAATACTCCACTGTGACAGACACGAGCAGCTTTTCCAAGCTGAAAAAATAATGAAATGACATTCCAATGTTTGTCTCAGAAATGTTTTCATAAATTTTAAATATAAAAATAATCGAGATAAATTCCACTAATAAATAAGCCTGCTTTCAGCCAAGAGCTGATAACTCCCTAACTGTAAAGACATTTTCAATTTCATATTCCATAAAGAGCAAAATCTTAACAGACCCAATGAAATGTAACACCCAAAAAACTACCGTAACGAGTTAACCAAATATCTGCATTAAGACATAAATAAGAGGTGCTGTCTAGTTTATTCTTCAGTAGAGCTCTTGTCACTTTCTCTTTTTCTATAAGATTTCGGCTTAGCGTCCTCCTTGAAATGACGTCAACTGAAGAATTTAGACCTGCGGTAGTGGAATGGATGATTATTATGAGTGAAATTGATTTTCACAGTGAAATGAGAATATATGGTATGCCATAGATAACGAATACTTGATTGGTAGCTTCCGCAAATTCCGGAGGCAGCTGCTTCCATAGTCGGGGAACAGTCAGCGCGGGTGTTTGACTCTATGCCCGCCAGGCGGCGATCCCAGTCATTGTTACGACTTAGTCTGAGTGAAACGCTGCCGCCATCTTGGAAAATTTTAAAATTATAAGTTAATTGTATTTATTTGCCGTTGTATGTCTGTTAGCTCTAGTACTTGTAGGTAGTGAAGATGTGGACTCCTACTATTTAAGTGAATAAGGGGAGGGACGCTACCGCCCACGGTAATTGCACTTAAATACTTGCCGTTTTAGGCCTGTTAGCGTGAGTACATCCAGGAGTGGGTTAAAGTTTAAATACCCTGTGAAATATTAATGAATAATCATAATATATGGTGTGACACAAGCCTATAAATTATATGATATATTTTTACTATTCGCTATCTATGGTAGGGTTGCACGATAATATCGGCAAGTTATCGGTATCGCCCATATCGGCCACTTTGCCGATATATGGGTATCGGTCATATCTTGCCGATATACATATTATAGGCTTGCTTATCGGCTAATCCTTTAAGTATTCCAATATGAGCTTATACAGCACATACTTCTCTAATGGTGTCTCAGTACCATTACTTTGTGTTTTCTTTCACTTCTACCAATATTGTATTAATACTACAAAGTTAAATTTCAAGGCGATGACAACACCAGGTGAAAGGAATGCCAAGTTCCTGGGCAGCCTACTCTTCAGAAGAAGTGTTCGTGAGTGTCTGCAAGGAAATAATGAGCAATGACTTAGGCATGTCCCTGCTGGACTGTAAAAGGGTTGCAGCCTGGTCAACACCGTTGTTCCTGACATCGCCGTGTCCCTCTTCCATGTCATGGGCAAAAATATGGTGTCAAAAGCAAACAGTGATGCCCATGCAAAAGTCAAAAGAAGAAGCATAAAAAGAGGTAATCCGGATGTACCCGATAAAGCTACCAGGAGCAAAAGTGACTACCAGAAGAAGAAACTTTCTAGTGATAAAAAGTCCTAAGTCAATTTAAGTGTGCGTAGCAACTGACATTTGTTATGTATCTTTATTTTGTAGGGTAGATATTAGAATCCAGGTTAACCATGAAATAGGTTACTAGTACAGGGTTTCCACACCTTAGATTCTTACTAGCTATTAATTTATTATACCTATTTGAGAATAATATAGTTGGTACTCACCCATGGGATATGAAAAAGATTTATAAAGTTAAAAAAAAATGAAAACAAATGCAGGGGTCTAGCTAAGTGATACCTAATGGAAATATAATCGTTTGCTAGACTGATCAGGTGTGGGCCCTGGAGGGATTTCTTCCTTTTTTCTTTAATTGCTGCTACCTACTTTATTTCATTTATTAGAATATACCTTGAAATATATTTGTAGTTAAATGTAATATAGCCATTTTGCATTACAGTTATAATTAGAAATTTTGCCTTTTTTTCTTTAAGGACCAGGAAAAGACCTGGAAAACCTATGGAATTTTGAAATTTGATATTAGTAGACACCCTGTAGTATCTAAAAATCTCATTGTACACAGCCGTATTAAAAAAATGAAGTGAATATAACCAACATCGGTTATAAATATAAGGTTTTTATTTTTCGCTTTTAATTAAATAAGTAACACTTTCGTTCGTCACGCCGTATCTGTTCATCGAGTAAAAGTTTGACTTCACAGCTCAAAGTACATTGGTCCCAGGGTGCTTCATGCCAAATTTGGGGTGAATATCTTTAAAAATAAAGAAATGAGAACGATTTTTTGTTTTTTCCTGGCTAGCCCGACTATGGAATCGCCCGATTTTGAGGTACCAATCAAGTATTCGTTATCTATGGGTATGCATATAAAATTTTATATATAAAATGTAGCTATATATCCTATAGCTATATAGGACTGGTACATTAATTCATAAATATATTATTAGTCCTTCATATTCAGAATTACATAGTAAAATATTGACTTTCAGTATTGTTAGGAATATATAAATTATCAAGCTTTATTTCCAACATTTTTGACGGTCGGGCATGCTAGTTTTGCATAATGATATACAGTTATTGCTACTATAGCGAAATACATCTAATAACTGCATATAATCGAACAATAATTATACTAATCATTCATGAAAATTTCCGATTCAATAATATCTTCAAGTAAATGATAACGCGCTTTAAAAATATATGCATGTGGAGTCTCATGAAATTATTGCAATATATTAACCTCTGTTGTTTGTATGTCTTGCTTTAGTTAACTTAGTTATATAGCCTACGTAGTAACGAATGATCTGAAAGTTTTAGTATTCGTTCCGTTATAAGAGCTTAACCTGTACTACTAATACTATAATTGTAAACAACATTTGTAACTCAGAACTCACTTTTAATTAATGTCACAAAAGCTGGTTGCTCCATGGTTGATAGGGGATGCACACTTTGTATGATAAAATCTGGAATCAGTTTATCACCAACAGATTGTTTGACCTTCTTAGTATTCACCGCAAAACACTCTGGTAATGTCTTTACTTTAACACCGCTGCACGAAGGACCATCGTTTAATACTCAACATTTGCTTTTTGAATCTTTTCTTTGAGCTGTCACGTAGTTATCCGCTTTTTGCACCAAAGCAGGGTGCTT
This sequence comes from Ceratothoa steindachneri, assembly GCA_963969495.1. Taxonomy (NCBI): domain Eukaryota; kingdom Metazoa; phylum Arthropoda; class Malacostraca; order Isopoda; family Cymothoidae; genus Ceratothoa; species Ceratothoa steindachneri. The sequence goes on from OZ018337.1 coordinate 47,848,612, forward strand.
TCTCTGTTGATAAATGTACATGATCAGATAATTGAAAGACATTTGTTTCACGTTGATATAATTCACGTTAAATTCCATCAGCATATAGTATAAATAAAGGTTTTGCAAAAGGAAGCAGGTAGCTTCGTAGATGGTAAACCTACGCTACTTAACATTATCGTTAACTACTAGCAACTTTGCCATTTTTTTTTTAAATAAGAAATAGTGAAACTTACCTTTCAATAAATGCGTAGATTGGAAGTAGCATTGTTCGCCGCAGAGATTTCGCCATTGCATGATATACATACACACTTCACTTTTTTCCGTCGGAAGATTTCTCTCTAAAAAATTTATTATATAATAAAGGATGACTATAATTACATGATTCTTTATCTTCCTCGTCTTTGTTAATGTCTAATCTCTCCACTTCACACTCTTTCGAAAAAGCTGAAGTTTCCATGCAGCATTTGAAGTAACGCTGATCGCTCTCACTATACAATTGAACACAACTGTGACCATCGGTTAACTGAATTTGAACTGATGCAAGCAATCTTTCCCCACCAGCTCACGCAGTCAACCGTTTGTGTCATACAAGTTGCGACAAGCTAAAACATGAATTACACTTTCTTAACATCTATATAAACCTATTATCAGCTAAGTATTTGCAAAAAGTATTTAAATACATTTCAAATGTATTTACAAATACTATTTTAAATACATAAATGTATTTAAATAATGCCGACCTCTGATAATACTTCGTCACAGAATTTTATTTAATAGTTTACCGATAGCCACCAGATGTCTGCTTTACAAAGTTGTTTTTTTAGTGACGTCAGATGAGTCTCTATAATATTCCACGGAACGATTCCAAGTCGAATTTTTTAATGTGGACATCTTTAGTTTTAAGCGCTTTTACGGTGCGAATTTCTTTTCAATATTTAAATTTAACTAAATTTACTGCATAAACTGAAGTTTCAAAAGACATGTGAGAGCACTATGTAAATTTAGAACCGTGATGTCATTGAAATTCCCAGACATATATCAGTTATAATTTGATATCACCTGGTTTAGTGTGAGCACCAGCTAGTGTGCTTATAGTAAGGTGAAGTGAATAATTAGAGTTAGAACAGGCCATAAAAGTGGATACCAGACATATGGGACATTCCATTTCTAAAACTCTGCTGACATTCAAAGTTCCACTGACTACGGTTTCACTTGTATACCAAGAATACCTCAGGGAAGGCATTACCGCCAATGGTGGGGAGAGCCGGGTCCGTCCAGGAGAAGTGAATGATCGTTACCATCGGCGGCTGATGAGAATTTTGTCCATGGTAACAGACAACCAACTCCTCGCTCAAATTGCAACCACATTTCATTGGATATGGGAGCAGAAGACCCATTAGAGCACCCCTATAAACACCAGGATACCGTAGCAGCGCCGTACTTATGCTCGTGACCTCGCTAATTGGACGATAGAGAGCTAGAAACGTGTGTATGTAGGGGTAGGAGCGATGAGTCACAGAGTTGTTTGGGGTTGATGGTAGGTTGTGAGTGTAGCACAGAGCCCATGAAACCAATACTCCCATTTGTCAACAATGTGCCATGCTTGTGGTAGTAGTCTAACTGGTGCGGGGTGTGTTAGTTAACATGACATAATATGAGTACACTGGTCCGCCTATAAACGTCATTGACCGGTGACCACTAAGTGGCAATAAATGGTGACCATTTTAATCCGCCCATGGACTTTATGTACACAAACAAGGATTCTAGCCGGTTAGTACACGGTGGCATCGGGGCCAACCGGCTTAGAATTAGTTCGGGGAACATTTTAGAGAGACCTCACGAAAGGTGTGACCTCCCCGTTTACCCGAGAGGAACACAATAAAGCATTTATAGCAAGTGGTGTTCATGTCTTTCACAACCAAGATAAGGCACCTCCACATATCATGGACTTGTGAACATCCATCGAGACGACATTGGTTAATATCTCCCCTGAGGTTTTTCTTCATCTTGTAAAATCGATGCAAAGGCAAGTTGCTACATTCCACAAGGCTAGAGATGGTCCTACCCGATAATAAGTCCCACTTTTGGCACTTAAGTGTATTCTAGTCTTTGCCATTATTCTTTTTGCCTATTTCTTTTCATACTAGGTTAAGACAATGCTATTAGGCAGTAGAACAATAACTTCTTGAGAAACATCAATTCTAATTTTTAGCCGTTTAAAAGAACTTGTTAATTCTTTGAAACAGAGTTTCTGCTCTTTAGATAAAGAACAAAATTGGAATTGAACATTCGATCAGTCTCTTAATTAAGAGGAAATGAAAGTTAGTAATGACAAAATGAGGGTACAGTGTTGAGGATAATGTGAAGGAGAGAGCAAATTTTATGCGCTGAAGTGATTAAAAATATCCAAGAGACTGCGAACTCCAAATGTATCAAGTATTGAATGGAGTGACGAAGCAAAGAACTTCAGAAATAAAGATTGTAAGAGGCTAAATAGGACAGGTAGCTTTTCAAATTGTGTTTTATTTAAGCAGAACTCTTGTAGCAATCATCATACTTTAACTAAGTTAAATAGTTGTTTATACCTCCCAGAGAGCAGATGACATCTCTGCTCCCTCTGACCGTTTGAGAGATGAAGTTAGAAAGACTTTGATCCTACAGCCAATTGTAGGACGCCAACCGTTACCACAATTATGTGAGGCCGCGCCTTCTGTGAGACAGTCCTAAGGGCCCGATTAGAGTGGTGGGAGGCTGTTGCATGCTGTGGGGATTTTATAGTACCGCACTGTGCTAGCGGCCCACACAAAAGCTAGGAAGCAGAACTTGAATTGCAATTTAACATCACATGGAATACCCTCTAGTGGGATGATCCCACTACAAGATCGCATCCATGTGGGGGTTCATCTCATATCCACTTGGAAATGACTGACCACTCTACAACTCTATTTGTTCTTATCTTACAGGGGGGATAGAGTTTGGAAAAACAACCCACCCCCTCCTCTGAGGGAGTTAAAATAGAATATTGTAAAAGCAATATGGAAGCCAAGAATTTCAATTTCAGACTATGGCTCAAAGTAATATCAAAGGATCCTAATAACGACTACGAATCCAGCCTTATCAAACCTTATTATCATAGACGCTGAAGTTCAATTTGATTGCTCTACTAAACATGAAAGGACGTATCGACCCATATATACGAACTAAAAGATTTATTCCACGGCTATTACACCTTTAAAAGTTTCCCGAACCAGTTCTTGATGCGTCTTCCTTGCCAACAAATTAAACTTTTCTTTTAAACTTTTCTAAATTTGAATCCTAAGGAGCAATCCCATCTTGGGATTCGACAAAGAAGTTTAGAGGGATCATTTTTTGTAAATCCCAAATTTTATTTCCCAATTTCGTAATATTTTGAAAAAAACAAACAAACGAAGATTCTCATTTCGTTATAGATGTCATCTTCGGGAATTCAATATTCTTAATTTTTCTGACTTGTGTTTTCTCATTTTTTTCTCGGGTCAAAATTGAATATTTAACTCCCCTGAACGGTTGTCTATGATCTGTCCCTGAAATAAAGAGGAAGGAAGTATAATTTCTTATTGCGATTTGGGAAAAATAAAGACTATTTAACGATAAATTACGTTAGATTTTTGCTCTTGGCATAGAAAAAAATGAACGAAACCGAACGATGAGTCTAAAAACGAACGAAAACGATCGGGAAAAAGGCTGACCAAACCTAAAGAATTGGGTAATTTATCACACGATAACCGCAACTTGAACATTTGCAACTCTTCGATCTTGCAATAGACCATTTGAAAAAGCAAAAACTTTTCCAAAAAATGCCTACAAACAGAAATTAACGTATCACTTTGGTACTGATGAAGCTTTAGGGTAGATACGAGGGGCGATCAATAAGTTTTGCGAATCGGTAGGGCAAAACAGAGGAAGAGGGATGGCTATTTGTGGGGGTGTTAGGACAATTATGATAAGTCAGGACCAGCAGCCACACGCTCCTGCCTCGTCTATTTAAGAAGCAGTAGCTGATCGCAGATCGTCAGTCACAAATTTTTCAACAATGGAGAAGGTTAAGCACCGCGCAGTGATCAAATTTTTGACCAAGGAAGACAAGAATGCAAAATAGATCCATAAACGCATGGTTGCAGTGTACACTGACACCGCCCCTTCCTATGCAACCATTGCTCGCTGGAATAGGGAGTTACGCCATGGTCGTGATTCCTTTGAAGATGACCCCCGTCCAGGATGCCCGTCAGACGTGACCAACGAGGACAATATGGCCCGTGTGGTGGGATGATTCTCGAAGATCGACGGGTGAAGGTCGAAGAAATTGAGCGAGAACTTAGAATATCACATGGAAGTGTTATCAACATCATCCACGAGAATTTGGCCATAACCAAGGTCTCTGCCCGTTGGGTCCCTAGAAATCTCACGCGCTATGATCGACTTCAACGTCGTCAAAGTCTACAAGGCTCAGAGTTGCACAAGCTGCCCTGCGCGAGTACATATTCGAAGAGCTCAACCATCCCCATTACAGTCCAGATCTGGTCCCTAGCGACTACTTTTTATTCCGCCAGCTCAAGGCTGCACTCCGTGGACGCCGGTTTGGGGACGATGAAGATGTCCAGCTCACCGTCCAGGAGTGGATCGAACAGCAGTCGGGAGATTTCTGGTTGTCGGGAATTCCAAGCCTCAGTAACAAGTGGCGCAAGTGCATTGAAGTTGAGGGTAGTTATATTGAAAAATAATAAAACACTTTTCTTCATATGTCGTTTCCTTATATCCGAATTTCAAAACTTATTGACCGCCCCTCGTAAGTTTACAAAAGGGGGCCACTGCTGTAATTGTGCTCCTTCTCATCTAAGATAGCGGCTGATTACGGTATTAAAAAGACAATAAGGTAAAATGGAAATAAATATTAGTCACTTGATGTTTCGTCGTGGAAAATAGTTTTGAAGAAGAACGAACCAGAAGATGGTCTTGAAGCCAAGAAGATACATTCCACTCAAAAAATAAAAGGAAGTTCGTATGACCAGCATATTAATAACACTCAAAAATTGAAAGAAATTTCCCGAAGCCCAAGAAGATAAACACCACTCAAATTTAGAAACGAAGTTCCTATGGCCAGGAAAATATAGAGCACTCAAAATTCTAAAAGAAAGTTCTGGGGTCAAGAAGATAAATGACACTTAAATTTAGAAAATAAGGTCTTAAGGGAAAAAAGATAAAGAAGACTAAAATTTAGAATTGTAGATCTTGAGGCCAAAAAGATAAAGACCCCTCAAAATTCTTAACAAAGGTCTCGAGTCCATGAAGATAAATGCCATTCAAAAATTGGAAGGAATTTATTGAGGCAAAGAAGATAAAGACTACTCAAAATTCGAAAAGAAGGACCTGATGTAAAGTAGCTAGTGACATCTCAAAATTCAAAAGGAAAGTCCTGAGGACAAGAGGATAAAGAACTCTCAAATATTGAAAGGAAAATCGTGTGGCAAAGAAAGTGAAGACAACTCAAAATTTTAAAGGGAGGTTCTGGGCCTATTAAGATAAATGCAACTAAAAATTCGAAAGGAAGGTCTTAAGGACAAGAAGATAAATACCACTCCACATTCTAAAATCCTCCCTGATGCCAAAAAGAATAAGACAACTTAAAATTCGCAAGGAAGGTCCTGAGGCTGAGAAAATAAAAAAAGCACTCAAAATTTGAAATGAATATCCGGAGACCGAGAATATTAAGACCACGCAAAATCAAAAGGAAGGTTCTGAGGGTAAGAAAAGAATGACTACTAAAAATTTGAAAGGATGGTTCTGAGGCTAAAGAAAATAATACCACTACAAATTCCAAAAGAAGGTAAGCTGCAAAGAAGATAAATAATACTTAAAATTCAAAAGGAGCCTCTTGAAGCCAAAAGATAGACCACTCAAAATTTGAAATCGAGATTTTGCAGCAAAGGCGCTACATCTTGATTTTTGCCCTTTTTCTCTAGGAAAGGAAGAGTGACCACTTCCCAATGCCATTTTTCAACACCTCATAATATGTTTCCCCGCAGGTCACAAGCATTTATGCTGAGGAGATGGCGACATTACCTCCAGAATATGCAGACTAGTGGGAAACACATCTCACGATTTTTGCTCTGAAGGGCTCATTATAAAGACCTATTATTATTATATTCACGGCTGCTGCATTCATGCCCCAGGAGTACGCCACCTAAACTTCCGGTTGGGTAAAGGGTTGCTACCCTAGAAATCCTCAATCACACCCTCAACTATTGAGGGCGTCTGTGCCCTCTGTACCATTCCCCCCTTTAGAAGAAGCCCTTACTACGCCTGAGTCTAACCAGCCTCTCATGGTTGGTGATCCCATGGTTTGAGTCTGTAGAGCTGATGAGTTTATGGTGTTTTTAAACCTTAAACCTTTTCTCAATTCCTTCCCTATTTCATCTGTTTATTCATCTTTTTCTTTATCTTTCTAACACTCATTCTTTATTTTTTTCATTGAAGAAAAATGTTGTTGGTGCAACGTTTTTCTCTATCAAATCTGTGTATGTTTGTCTGTCTGTTTCTCTATCTGTTTGTCTGTCTTTCCCTTCCATAGTGACAAAATGCATGTCACTATTGTTTTATTTAAAACGTCCTTTCCCTTTTCACAAAAGACCAGTACTTCCTGAAATCGCCAAAATCTTTTATAATCTTTAAAATTCTGTCGAAAATTCCTACATCCACCATTAAGATTCTCAATTCAAATAAACAAACAACAATAAAAGTATCCCGCTTCTCTCAGCTTGAAAATTTCAACTAACGAAAACAATTCTCCAAATGCTCGAGAGGGAAACATTGGTTTAAAGACTTCAAATCCTCATTAATGAATCGAACGATCAACTGAAATTGCTTCTTCTAAAACTCTGAAAACTACTTTTAGTTTTGCGAGAAACCCCCTTATTTACTATTTCAGTTTTTGTACCAACATATAATTTGGAGTGCTCTATACATTTACATGGAGGGGAGTCAATATCTTAAATTTATACACACTAAAAGTGAACTTTTCGAGAGAAATCAAGCATTTCTTCTACCTATGCATATGAATGCTATATCCTTTCTTACGTTGCTATAGAAGCCCGCTATTCGCTAGCTGAGTCTTCTATTCCACTGCTTTAACTGCACCCCCAAAACAACAAAAATCGGTAATATACTGAAATCAGCTAAAACAAGGCAATATAAATTGATTCTAAATGATGTTACTGGTCAATATTTTTTTTATGGACGCTATTTGAGAAATTTAGATATGAAATTAAGTATATTTTAGCCATTAATTAGCTTGGTACCTAAACTTATAGCAATATTATCCTGAATATTTGTTAGCCGAGAGATTACAGAATTACGAAATGGCTCATAACTTAAAATCCACTCTAGGGTAATTCTAGATTTAAGGGGAGGGATTGAGAGGTGAATAACTAGGAATAGAAAAAGAGGATACAAATAAAGAATTAGTTTAACAATTCTTATATCCGGAAAATTATATTTCAAAGTAATAGGAATCGAATTTAATCTTAAAAAATATTCACCGTTGTGTTTTCAATGACATTCCAAGGCAAGTTATTCCAAATTTGTATTAGTTTATAATAAATAAATTTTGTGTTTAGTGTTTAATCCTTTGTTTAGTAGCTTGAACCCATTTTTTTAACGTGGTAGCTCGGTTATCTAACCTAAATACTCAGTCATAATTTATAATAGTTTAACCGTTTAGTATTTTAAAGAACAATAAGCTGACCACGTAAATTCCGACCTTTCAGTGAACATATATTTAAGGTGCTTCTGTCTTCGTACGATCTATTTCTAAGCCCAAGAATCAATTTTTCACGACGTTGGAGGCGCTCTAATATTACAATGTCTTATCTCATCTATAAAAACCAGAATTGTACCGCATAATCTAAGTGAGGTCTTATTAGCTCTTTATATAAGGGACGAATAATCTCTTTCGATTTTATCACAAAATGTCTAGCTACAGAATATGTCCTCGAACCCTACTCATCTTTTGGAACGTTACTGCATTGTTTCGAAGATTTGAGGTCCTTCGAGGTTAAGTCACAAAAATCTTTTTCCTTGTTGTCGGTGTTTAAAATTTCAAAGCCCATAATGTAATCTCTTCGAGGCTCAACCTGACCTAAGAGCATTACCTTACAATCACCCAAGTTGAATTGCATCAGCCAATCTTTAGGTAATTTGCATAATCTAAGCCTCTTTTTAAGTTTTCGCAGTCATTATGGCATTCTTCCTAAGTATCTAATTTTTTGCCAAACGCATTCTTTTTTTGTGATTTTACAAAATAATTTACATCAAGATCGTTTATATATAATAAAAATAACGAGGCTTGGAGAAAACATCCTTGAGGACAAGGCCACTAGTAACTGATACTCTAATGAGGTACATATTTTCTTTGACAACAACTCTACCACCAGTTGTCCAGCCAATCTTCACTCCATTTTAATACGATGCCACCTATTCTTTGCGTTTGTAGTATAATTAAAAGTTAAGTCTCCTATTTAGAACGGTGTGAAAAACCTTTTCTAAGGTCGAGATAAAGTAAATCTACAGTGTAACTTAGGTCAAATTTTGTCATCATTTCGTGAAAAAAATCGAAAAGATTAATTATGCATGAGGGAATAGGTCGAAAGCCGTGTTGGGGGTTACTTACTAAGTTATTTACCTCTAGATGGTCATGATCCTATCTCTAGCATTGGACTACAGGGAACTGGGTTGAAAGTTTACAGTATCCCTTTTTATACTCTCTTTTTCCAAATTGGTGTTACATTTGTCTCGTTTAATTCATTAGGAATTATTTCCTTACTTATATTATCAGGTAGTTCAGAAGTAATGGCGTTTTTTACGCTGCAAGGTTTAAAATAAACAAACAGGTAAATAATATATTTATTTTTAATCCATGTAGGTTTCATGTGATTGAATTCAGTTTTCCCGACGTATTATAATACCATTTATACTTTTTTTGTAGAAGTTTAACACCTCGAGTCAAAAAGTAATGGCAATTTTTATCACACTGCCATATATATATATATATGACAAACCAACCAACTAAACCAAGTTGTAGTAAGGTTTAATGTAAATTTTCGGAAGTATATAAGTTAAATATGCATTCTGTGTTGTCCAACAATCAAATTTGGTTATTTTTAATTTAGGCGCCCTTAAATAAACATGAATAAACAGGCCTTTGGCATAACTTATCTTTATGAAACTGCATAAAACATAAAGTAAGCATTTGGTCAAGGATCAGTTCCTGTTCCTACAGTCCATCGTTGGCTTCAGAGGTTTCGAAGATGAGACGAGTCTCTTATAGATATTCAACGTCCAAGGAGGAATTGATACTGTGAATATGACACTAAGGAAAGCTGTCGAGGCAGACACTCCTACATCAGTACAGAAGCTCGTTGAAACAGTGAGAGTAAGCAAATCATGGATTTTCACCCACTTGTTTAAAATTAGAAACAAGAAAATGAGGGATAAGTTTGTATAGAATGAACTGATAGATGACAAACAAAATCGTCGCTACTCGATTTGCTAAACCTTGTTGCTAAGAAACCTGCAAGATCCATTTCTTGAACTGATAGTTAATTGTGATGAAAAATGGATTCTTTACAACATCACGAAAAGGTCTGAACAGTAGCTTGACCGACAAGTGCAACGGAAGCCTAAGTCTGCTTTCCATAAATAAATGGCATGGTGGACCGTATTTTAGATTATCCACTATAACATCCTTAACCAAGGAGAAACAATTACAGCAGTGAAATACTGTCAGGAATTAGAGATAATACATAAACGAATTGGCGAAAAACAGCCAGCTTTAGTCAATCGCAAAAGTCCTATTCTCTTTCACGAGAATGCTCGTCCACATGTGGCAAAAGTGAATCTTCAGAAAATAAACGACTTGGAAATTAAAGTTCTGCCTCATCGACCTTAATCTCCAGACGTCGCTCCTACAGATTCTCAGTTTTTTAACATCTGGAAGCCTTTCTAAGGAATAAACGGCTTCAAACCCGACCAGGTGCAAAAATAGCTTTTAACACCTTTCTTGACTTGAGGCGTGAAAATTTCCACGGTAAAGGCATAAATGGCATAATAATACGTTAGCAAATGTTAATTCAATGACATGGAACCTAATTTGATTAATGATAGGTTTTTTTATTCACATGTTTGTTTATTTTAACCTTGCACCTTAAAAAACACCATTACTTTCTGGGATATATATATCAGCACCCTTTTCCAAATGTTCAGAGCCAATTCCGGGATGATATCTATTTTTCAGCATGATGGCGCATTTTCTCACAAAGCAAAAGCAAGAACGATGTTCTTGACTGAAAAAAAATAATAAATAAATTAGAACTTTGGGGATTTGGTGGGGATAGTCGGCAGATTTGAACCCTGTAGAGAATTTGTGGGAGATTATCAAACTTTCGCGGTTATTCGTGCTCATTGAACAAAAATAGACCATTATCAGTCAAAGTATTATTACAAATCTGGTTTCCATCAGGCCAAAACGAATTGAAGCAATCCTGAAGAACAAGATACATAATTGTAAATATTGATTAAGGGCATCATTTGACTGTATGTATTAAAAAAATAGGTTCTGGCTCTAACTTTTAGTATATTTCACCTTCAAATTTAGATGCAAACACACTAATATAAAATTTAATGTTTGATTAGTTTTTTAATGTTCTTATATGAACAAATATACTAGTCTCAATACTCTTGGCCATGAATCTAGCTTCATCAAAATTTATAACATTTTCTATTGTAAGTTAACTGTATCTCCGAAGGTGATAACATTTGCAAATATTAAACTCTGGAATTAGTTGAGAGCTCTGGTTAACATCTATATTAATATTTGAATTGAAGTGAATTATATTGTGATCACTGTTCTCAAGTATTTCTTAAATGTGGATACTATCTCTTGGATATTTCAGGCCTAAAAATGGATATATTAAGGCTAAAAAAGGATATTTGAAGGTTAAAATAGATATTTGTATGTCTAAACATGCCCCAAAAATTTTAGAAACATTTAATATTTAATTTTCCTATGGGATATTTTAAAATTAACAGTTTTGAAGACCGATTACTGTATTTTTTATTATGATTATTTTACTAATCACAAATCTCATAATTTTGTTGCTATTGGAATGTTTAAAATATGGGGGTTAATATACATAGAACATTATTAATAATATTATTAACAAATCAAGCCACGATATGCGTAAATAATTAAAGGGGTTTCTATAAGATCTGAATAACAAATCAAACCACAAAACCAACAAAGGATAAAAATAATAAAAGCAAACCAACAAAAGATCGAAAGATTGATTGCCAACCAACGAGTGATTTCTAAAAAGAAAGCAAAGCAACGATGAATCTAAAAAAAGGAACGATATTGTAGTGAACAAACTGAAAAACAGAACTTGTGGTCTTTGTTTAAGCAGTTTTTTCTGTCTTTGTGGATTTCTCTTTTTAGTGTATATGTAGCAAGGAAACTACTATTTGAGGAGTGTTTCATATGTTACTTTGGTATGGGTACTTTTTAATTCCAAATAGTCATTGGTTTGGAGGAGAGGTCTTAGTGGGATGTATTTACTTTTGGATTCTCTAAAGATGCATTTGGGTTATTTTGACGATTTATTCTGTGCTCGTTTATTGGGTTCCAGTTTTCCGTTTTTTGTTTTGAGATTAAATTGTCTAGGTGCTCTGTTTTGTTATAGTTTGTTTCTTGCCTGTATGCAGTGAGATATTTTTTCGTAATGTTTTGGTTATATGTTATCCTTAGGGGTTTGAGGGGTATATTTTTGGCTTGATTCTTTGTTTATTTTTACAGATTTAAAAAAAAACGGGCAAAAAGGCTAAGACCTACTTTAGTCTAGCCCAAGAAAGGAAAAGAATAGAGGAAAGGACAAAAGCGACGGAAAAGCGGATCAAATTGTATTTCACTTACACGCATGGTTAACATTGATGTTAATTTTATGTTAAATTAATAATATTCAGCAATTCTCTTCTACTTATAGAAGAAAATTGATAAATATTATTGTAGACTGAAGTGCTCTCAATGATTTATTATTCAATATCTGAGTAATTTTGGACGAGAAAAAGTTCCGGGTGGTAAATGTGTTAAATCTTTTGTTAATAAGAATAAAAGAGGTATTTCTAGTGGCATCTTGGTTATGAAACTCAACAAATCATAATTATTAATGAAACCGTTTAGTATTTTAGCCACTTTGACGATCTGACCGAGCAAACGACTATTTTGCAATGAAAGCAAATTAAAATCTCAGTCTCCCTTCATATGATTTATTTCTAATTTCGGGAATTAATTTCGTCGCTTTACATTGAATGAGTTCCAAGGTTAAAACATCTTAGTGAAATCTCCCAAGCGATTCACATTTGGGTACAATAATATCTTCCGATTTATACCTTTCGCTGTTTTGAGAGCCATGTGTACATAGGTTTCAGTGTTTCCTATGAGATGAATGAGGGTTATATGTGGTTATGTGTGTTTCATGTTACACCTTTGAGAGTCATATGTAACTTTCAGTGTTTCTTGTGACACATATGACGGTCATATGTGGTTTCTATGTTTCCTGTGACACGTAGGAAGGGTATATGTGGCTTTCAGAGTGTTCTGTCTGACACATGATGGTCATATGGGGTCCGTGTTTCATGTTACAATTCTGAGGGTCATATGTGACTCTGTGTTTCCTCTGCCACATATGAGGGTCATATTTGACTATCGGTGTTTTATGTGCCATATATGAAGGCCATATGTGGTATCTGCGTTGCCTCTGACATGTATGAGGGGTATATGTGGTCTCTGTGTTGTCTGTGCCACATATGAGGGTCATATGTGTTCTCTGTGTTGCCTGTGGCACGTATGAGGGGCATATATAGTTATCAGTGTTTCCTGTGACAGATTTAGCTTGTGCAGCAAAAAGGTTAAATACCAAACTCCTGAGTGTGTAACTCATGTATGTTCTCTGTCTAAGGCAGCAGTCGCCAGAAGGCGCTATAAAAAAATCGCTCGTTTGGTTTATACAACATCGTTTTGTAACTTTTAAGTCCCTCGCTATGAATAGGCTGAATTCGTTTTCTAAAGCAACGGTGCTTATATTATCTTCGGCCATGTTGTACACTTCCTGGTTGTTATTTTCTTTTTAGAGTTTAATTTTATCTGACAATTTTCAGACATTTTGCTACTTTAACTCTGAACATGTAACCTTGGTGTGTAAGCGCGACAAGCAGCGCACACAAACTTAGTTTTTCTCGGTGTGCGCATCCATGCGATGCCTCTGGGTGATCTGTTTTACCCGGAGCCGATAGTGCTTGTTTACTTTAACCTTTCCATTGTAGTTTTAGATAAATGCTAAACATCTTGAAGTAAAAGATTTAGATTCTGATCAATAGGACCCGAGTTATTCAAGGTCAAAATCAGTGTAGCATATCTGGAACCACGATACCTAAATCGTGACGCCAATTTGACATTACCTGTCCAGGGTTAAATCGGTTTATATATTTACTACATCATTCGTATACTCTGTTATATCTCCTAATTTAGTAATCATATACTTTTTTTCAAATTTCGCATAGTAAATGTCAAGTTTGTTAATATAGATTGTGAACAACATGGACCAAGCACTAATCCTTGAGGCACAGCGCTAGTGACAGATACACAGTTTGAGTTAATCGCACCTACTACAACTCTCTACCTGCGGTCAGCCAACTAGTTTTCGATCCATTAAAGTACAATTATTTTGTACTTTCGTCTGGTTCTAAATCTAACAGGAAACTCAGTAAACATATATTTAACATAAAAAATACACATAAGAGAGATTTCCTTTGTATATAACACAATTGACAATGAAAAGATATAAGCAGGTAACAAAATTATTCAACTTCTTTAACAAACATGCGCGAATATTGTTATTAAACAAATGAAATCTGATAAACTTGTTGAAAAGACTAAGAGTGAAGTTTCAAGAAATTCCTAGAAGCGAAACTATTCAACCAATAATAATTTCAGTCATTATTAATTCGTGGCATAACCTATGCTTGCCTAAACAACACGAATAAGATTCTCATAGGTTGATATTAGCTTTACGCAATCATTTCTTGATAGTTTGTTCCACTCTTTTACGCAATTATCCCTCGAAAGAGTCAAGTTTCTGTCTGTTTCTCTTTCGGATTAGAGCTTTAAGTATTCGCCACAAATGTTCAATAGGATTCAGGTCTGGCGATTGACTTAGCCATGGAAAGAAATTTATTTTCCCTTTTTAAACCATTTGTCAGTTTGATTAGGATCGTTTTCCTGCTTAAATATCTTTGACCTCAGCCGTAATAGCTTTTCACCCTTGGGAGCAACTTTTCCTCCAGTATCCTTTGATACGTAAAAGCATGCATTTTCCCATTAGTGGAATGCTCCTGTGTCATGTACAGTAAAACTTTCTAAACCATGAAAATACCTGTTCCGCGTTTTCCGGTTTGGACGTGTTCTTAGGATCATAGGCAGTTCCTTCTGCCCTCTAAACATGACAAGATTCATTAGTCTAATCTGACCATATAACATTGTTCGAGAATTCATATATCATTTCAAGATGTTCTTTGGCAAACTTTAAACGGTTCGTTACATACTTTTTTGCCGAGAATGAAAGAATGTAGTTCATTATGAATAGAGTTCTCTACTAATAGTTCTTTTACTCACTTTTCTTCCTGACATTTTTGAAGTATGTAACATATATACCGATTGTTAATCTCGTGAGAAATACGGACTCTTGGCAAGTTGGAGGTGATTCCGTACTCACAATACTTGCGAATTATAGAACTTGCATTTGCATAAAGCACTTCAACTCGCTCAGAAATAGTCCTATAGAATAATCGATCTGCGAAAAGTTTAATTATTTGCTACGAAAAAGTTTGAGAAACTTCTTGGATCTTTTGCATTGCTCAAAGCAAACGTCCTTCTTCTGTGGATTCTTATAAATGAATGACGGTGCTAATATTCGGCAGTTTGCAAAAGTTCTGTTTCATGAAATTTCTTCAATCTTCAATCGTAATCTTTTCATTGAACTTATAAGATTCTTTTGCTTAATAACAATATTCTATAAGTTTTAGAAACTTCTTGGATCTTTTGCATTGCTCAAAGCAAACGTCCTTCTTCTGTGGATTCTTATAAATGAATGACGGTGCTAATATTCAGCAGATTGCCTCAGTTCCGTTTCTAGAAATTTCTTCAATCTTCAATCGTAATCTTTTCATTGAACTTATAAGATTCTTTTGCTTAATAACAATATTCTATAAGTTTTAGAAACTTCTTGGATCTTTTGCATTGCTCAAAGCAAACGTCCTTCTTCTGTGGATTCTTATAAATGAATGACGGTGCTAATATTCAGCAGATTGCCTCAGTTCCGTTTCTAGAAATTTCTTCAATCTTCAATCGTAATCTTTTCATTGAACTTATAAGATTCTTTTGCTTAATAACAATATTCTATAAGTTTTAGAAACTTCTTGGATCTTTTGCATTGCTCAAAGCAAACGTCCTTCTTCTGTGGATTCTTATAAATGAATGACGGTGCTAATATTCGGCAGTTTGCAAAAGTTCTGTTTCATGAAATTTCTTCAATCTTCAATCGTAATCTTTTCATTGAACTTATAAGATTCTTTTGCTTAATAACAATATTCTATAAGTTTTAGAAACTTCTTGGATCTTTTGCATTGCTCAAAGCAAACGTCCTTCTTCTGTGGATTCTTATAAATGAATGACGGTGCTAATATTCAGCAGATTGCCTCAGTTCCGTTTCTAGAAATTTCTTCAATCTTCAATCGTAATCTTTTCATTGAACTTATAAGATTCTTTTGCTTAATAACAATATTCTATAAGTTTTAGAAACTTCTTGGATCTTTTGCATTGCTCAAAGCAAACGTCCTTCTTCTGTGGATTCTTATAAATGAATGACGGTGCTAATATTCAGCAGATTGCCTCAGTTCCGTTTCTAGAAATTTCTCCAATCTTCAATCGTACCCTTTTCATCGAACTTATAAGATTCTTTTGCTTAATAACAATATTCTATAAGTTTTAGAAACTTCTTGGATCTTTTGCATTGCTCAAAGCAAACGTCCTTCTTCTGTGGATTCTTATAAATGAATGACGGTGCTAATATTCAGCAGATTGCCTCAGTTCCGTTTCTAGAAATTTCTTCAATCTTCAATCGTAATCTTTTCATTGAACTTATAAGATTCTTTTGCTTAATAACAATATTCTATAAGTTTTAGAAACTTCTTGGATCTTTTGCATTGCTCAAAGCAAACGTCCTTCTTCTGTGGATTCTTATAAATGAATGACGGTGCTAATATTCAGCAGATTGCCTCAGTTCCGTTTCTAGAAATTTCTCCAATCTTCAATCGTAATCTTTTCATTGAACTTATAAGATTCCTTTGCTTAATAGCAATATTCTATAAGTTTTAGAAACTTCTTGGATCTTTTGCATTGCTCAAAGCAAACGTCCTTCTTCTGTGGATTCTTATAAATGAATGACGGTGCTAATATTCAGCAGATTGCCTCAGTTCCGTTTCTAGAAATTTCTTCAATCTTCAATCGTAATCTTTTCATTGAACTTATAAGATTCTTTTGCTTAATAACAATATTCTATAAGTTTTAGAAACTTCTTGGATCTTTTGCATTGCTCAAAGCAAACGTCCTTCTTCTGTGGATTCTTATAAATGAATGACGGTGCTAATATTCAGCAGATTGCCTCAGTTCCGTTTCTAGAAATTTCTTCAATCTTCAATCGTAATCTTTTCATTGAACTTATAAGATTCTTTTGCTTAATAACAATATTCTATAAGTTTTAGAAACTTCTTGGATCTTTTGCATTGCTCAAAGCAAACGTCCTTCTTCTGTGGATTCTTATAAATGAATGACGGTGCTAATATTCAGCAGATTGCCTCAGTTCCGTTTCTAGAAATTTCTCCAATCTTCAATCGTACCCTTTTCATCGAACTTATAAGATTCTTTTGCTTAATAACAATATTCTATAAGTTTTAGAAACTTCTTGGATCTTTTGCATTGCTCAAAGCAAACGTCCTTCTTCTGTGGATTCTTATAAATGAATGACGGTGCTAATATTCAGCAGATTGCCTCAGTTCCGTTTCTAGAAATTTCTTCAATCTTCAATCGTAATCTTTTCATTGAACTTATAAGATTCTTTTGCTTAATAACAATATTCTATAAGTTTTAGAAACTTCTTGGATCTTTTGCATTGCTCAAAGCAAACGTCCTTCTTCTGTGGATTCTTATAAATGAATGACGGTGCTAATATTCAGCAGATTGCCTCAGTTCCGTTTCTAGAAATTTCTCCAATCTTCAATCGTACCCTTTTCATCGAACTTATAAGATTCTTTTGCTTAATAACAATATTCTATAAGTTTTAGAAACTTCTTGGATCTTTTGCATTGCTCAAAGCAAACGTCCTTCTTCTGTGGATTCTTATAAATGAATGACGGTGCTAATATTCAGCAGATTGCCTCAGTTCCGTTTCTAGAAATTTCTTCAATCTTCAATCGTAATCTTTTCATTGAACTTATAAGATTCTTTTGCTTAATAACAATATTCTATAAGTTTTAGAAACTTCTTGGATCTTTTGCATTGCTCAAAGCAAACGTCCTTCTTCTGTGGATTCTTATAAATGAATGACGGTGCTAATATTCAGCAGATTGCCTCAGTTCCGTTTCTAGAAATTTCTCCAATCTTCAATCGTAATCTTTTCATTGAACTTATAAGATTCCTTTGCTTAATAACAATATTCTATAAGTTTTAGAAACTTCTTGGATCTTTTGCATTGCTCAAAGCAAACGTCCTTCTTCTGTGGATTCTTATAAATGAATGACGGTGCTAATATTCAGCAGATTGCCTCAGTTCCGTTTCTAGAAATTTCTTCAATCTTCAATCGTAATCTTTTCATTGAACTTATAAGATTCTTTTGCTTAATAACAATATTCTATAAGTTTTAGAAACTTCTTGGATCTTTTGCATTGCTCAAAGCAAACGTCCTTCTTCTGTGGATTCTTATAAATGAATGACGGTGCTAATATTCAGCAGATTGCCTCAGTTCCGTTTCTAGAAATTTCTTCAATCTTCAATCGTAATCTTTTCATTGAACTTATAAGATTCTTTTGCTTAATAACAATATTCTATAAGTTTTAGAAACTTCTTGGATCTTTTGCATTGCTCAAAGCAAACGTCCTTCTTCTGTGGATTCTTATAAATGAATGACGGTGCTAATATTCAGCAGATTGCCTCAGTTCCGTTTCTAGAAATTTCTCCAATCTTCAATCGTACCCTTTTCATCGAACTTATAAGATTCTTTTGCTTAATAACAATATTCTATAAGTTTTAGAAACTTCTTGGATCTTTTGCATTGCTCAAAGCAAACGTCCTTCTTCTGTGGATTCTTATAAATGAATGACGGTGCTAATATTCAGCAGATTGCCTCAGTTCCGTTTCTAGAAATTTCTTCAATCTTCAATCGTAATCTTTTCATTGAACTTATAAGATTCTTTTGCTTAATAACAATATTCTATAAGTTTTAGAAACTTCTTGGATCTTTTGCATTGCTCAAAGCAAACGTCCTTCTTCTGTGGATTCTTATAAATGAATGACGGTGCTAATATTCAGCAGATTGCCTCAGTTCCGTTTCTAGAAATTTCTCCAATCTTCAATCGTAATCTTTTCATTGAACTTATAAGATTCTTTTGCTTAATAACAATATTCTATAAGTTTTAGAAACTTCTTGGATCTTTTGCATTGCTCAAAGCAAACGTCCTTCTTCTGTGGATTCTTATAAATGAATGACGGTGCTAATATTCAGCAGATTGCCTCAGTTCCGTTTCTAGAAATTTCTCCAATCTTCAATCGTAATCTTTTCATTGAACTTATAAGATTCTTTTGCTTAATAACAATATTCTATAAGTTTTAGAACTTCTTGGATCTTTTGCATTGCTCAAAGCAAACGTCCTTCTTCTGTGGATTCTTATAAATGAATGACGGTGCTAATATTCAGCAGATTGCCTCAGTTCCGTTTCTAGAAATTTCTCCAATCTTCAATCGTAATCTTTTCATTGAACTTATAAGATTCTTTTGCTTAATAACAATATTCTATAAGTTTTAGAAACTTCTTGGATCTTTTGCATTGCTCAAAGCAACGTCCTTCTTCTGTGGATTCTTATAAATGAATGACGGTGTTACTGCTGTTTCTAGAAATTTCTCCAATCTTCATCGTAATCTTTTCATTGAACTTATAAGATTCTTTTGCTTAATAACAATATTCATAGTTTTAGAAACTTCTTGGACTTTTGCATTGCTCAAGCAAAAACGTCTTCTTCTGTGGATTCTTATAAATGAATGACGGTGCACTCAGCTCATATGCGAACCTTCTTGGATCTTTTGCATTTGCTCAAAGCACTCGATCCTTCTTCTGTGGATCCTTATAAATGAATGACGGTGTGATTGAACTTATAAGATTCTTTTGCTTAATAACAATATTCTATAAGTTTTAGAAACTTCTTGGATCTTTTGCATTGCTCAAAGCAAACGTCCTTCTTCTGTGGATTCTTATAAATGAATGACGGTGCTAATATTCAGCAGATTGCCTCAGTTCCGTTTCTAGAAATTTCTTCAATCTTCAATCGTAATCTTTTCATTGAACTTATAAGATTCTTTTGCTTAATAACAATATTCTATAAGTTTTAGAAACTTCTTGGATCTTTTGCATTGCTCAAAGCAAACGTCCTTCTTCTGTGGATTCTTATAAATGAATGACGGTGCTAATATTCAGCAGATTGCCTCAGTTCTGTTTCATGAAATTTCTTCAATCTTCAATCGTAATCTTTTCATTGAACTTATAAGATTCTTTTGCTTAATAACAATATTCTATAAGTTTTAGAAACTTCTTGGATCTTTTGCATTGCTCAAAGCAAACGTCCTTCTTCTGTGGATTCTTATAAATGAATGACGGTGCTAATATTCAGCAGATTGCCTCAGTTCCGTTTCTAGAAATTTCTCCAATCTTCAATCGTAATCTTTTCATTGAACTTATAAGATTCTTTTGCTTAATAACAATATTCTATAAGTTTTAGAAACTTCTTGGATCTTTTGCATTGCTCAAAGCAAACGTCCTTCTTCTGTGGATTCTTATAAATGAATGACGGTGCTAATATTCAGCAGATTGCCTCAGTTCCGTTTCTAGAAATTTCTCCAATCTTCAATCGTAATCTTTTCATTGAACTTATAAGATTCTTTTGCTTAATAACAATATTCTATAAGTTTTAGAAACTTCTTGGATCTTTTGCATTGCTCAAAGCAAACGTCCTTCTTCTGTGGATTCTTATAAATGAATGACGGTGCTAATATTCAGCAGATTGCCTCAGTTCCGTTTCTAGAAATTTCTTCAATCTTCAATCGTAATCTTTTCATTGAACTTATAAGATTCTTTTGCTTAATAACAATATTCTATAAGTTTTAGAAACTTCTTGGATCTTTTGCATTGCTCAAAGCAAACGTCCTTCTTCTGTGGATTCTTATAAATGAATGACGGTGCTAATATTCAGCAGATTGCCTCAGTTCCGTTTCTAGAAATTTCTTCAATCTTCAATCGTAATCTTTTCATTGAACTTATAAGATTCTTTTGCTTAATAACAATATTCTATAAGTTTTAGAAACTTCTTGGATCTTTTGCATTGCTCAAAGCAAACGTCCTTCTTCTGTGGATTCTTATAAATGAATGACGGTGCTAATATTCAGCAGATTGCCTCAGTTCCGTTTCTAGAAATTTCTTCAATCTTCAATCGTAATCTTTTCATTGAACTTATAAGATTCTTTTGCTTAATAACAATATTCTATAAGTTTTAGAAACTTCTTGGATCTTTTGCATTGCTCAAAGCAAACGTCCTTCTTCTGTGGATTCTTATAAATGAATGACGGTGCTAATATTCAGCAGATTGCCTCAGTTCCGTTTCTAGAAATTTCTTCAATCTTCAATCGTAATCTTTTCATTGAACTTATAAGATTCTTTTGCTTAATAACAATATTCTATAAGTTTTAGAAACTTCTTGGATCTTTTGCATTGCTCAAAGCAAACGTCCTTCTTCTGTGGATTCTTATAAATGAATGACGGTGCTAATATTCAGCAGATTGCCTCAGTTCTGTTTCATGAAATTTCTTCAATCTTCAATCGTAATCTTTTCATTGAACTTATAAGATTCTTTTGCTTAATAACAATATTCTATAAGTTTTAGAAACTTCTTGGATCTTTTGCATTGCTCAAAGCAAACGTCCTTCTTCTGTGGATTCTTATAAATGAATGACGGTGCTAATATTCAGCAGATTGCCTCAGTTCCGTTTCTAGAAATTTCTTCAATCTTCAATCGTAATCTTTTCATTGAACTTATAAGATTCTTTTGCTTAATAACAATATTCTATAAGTTTTAGAAACTTCTTGGATCTTTTGCATTGCTCAAAGCAAACGTCCTTCTTCTGTGGATTCTTATAAATGAATGACGGTGCTAATATTCAGCAGATTGCCTCAGTTCCGTTTCTAGAAATTTCTTCAATCTTCAATCGTAATCTTTTCATTGAACTTATAAGATTCTTTTGCTTAATAACAATATTCTATAAGTTTTAGAAACTTCTTGGATCTTTTGCATTGCTCAAAGCAAACGTCCTTCTTCTGTGGATTCTTATAAATGAATGACGGTGCTAATATTCAGCAGATTGCCTCAGTTCTGTTTCATGAAATTTCTTCAATCTTCAATCGTAATCTTTTCATTGAACTTATAAGATTCTTTTGCTTAATAACAATATTCTATAAGTTTTAGAAACTTCTTGGATCTTTTGCATTGCTCAAAGCAAACGTCCTTCTTCTGTGGATTCTTATAAATGAATGACGGTGCTAATATTCAGCAGATTGCCTCAGTTCTGTTTCATGAAATTTCTTCAATCTTCAATCGTAATCTTTTCATTGAACTTATAAGATTCTTTTGCTTAATAACAATATTCTATAAGTTTTAGAAACTTCTTGGATCTTTTGCATTGCTCAAAGCAAACGTCCTTCTTCTGTGGATTCTTATAAATGAATGACGGTGCTAATATTCAGCAGATTGCCTCAGTTCCGTTTCTAGAAATTTCTTCAATCTTCAATCGTAATCTTTTCATTGAACTTATAAGATTCTTTTGCTTAATAACAATATTCTATAAGTTTTAGAAACTTCTTGGATCTTTTGCATTGCTCAAAGCAAACGTCCTTCTTCTGTGGATTCTTATAAATGAATGACGGTGCTAATATTCAGCAGATTGCCTCAGTTCCGTTTCTAGAAATTTCTTCAATCTTCAATCGTAATCTTTTCATTGAACTTATAAGATTCTTTTGCTTAATAACAATATTCTATAAGTTTTAGAAACTTCTTGGATCTTTTGCATTGCTCAAAGCAAACGTCCTTCTTCTGTGGATTCTTATAAATGAATGACGGTGCTAATATTCAGCAGATTGCCTCAGTTCCCCAGTTTCTAGAAATTTCTTCAATCTTCAATCGTAATCTTTTCATTGCACTTATAAGATTCTTTTGCTTAATAACAATATTCTATAAGTTTTAGAAACTTCTTGGATCTTTTGCATTGCTCAAAGCAAACGTCCTTCTTCTGTGGATTCTTATAAATGAATGACGGTGCTAATATTCAGCAGATTGCCTCAGTTCCGTTTCTAGAAATTTCTTCAATCTTCAATCGTAATCTTTTCATTGAACTTATAAGATTCTTTTGCTTAATAACAATATTCTATAAGTTTTAGAAACTTCTTGGATCTTTTGCATTGCTCAAAGCAAACGTCCTTCTTCTGTGGATTCTTATAAATGAATGACGGTGCTAATATTCAGCAGATTGCCTCAGTTCCGTTTCTAGAAATTTCTTCCAATCTTCAATCGTAATCTTTTCATTGAACTTATAAGATTCTTTTGCTTAATAACAATATTCTATAAGTTTTAGAAACTTCTTGGATCTTTTGCATTGCTCAAAGCAAACGTCCTTCTTCTGTGGATTCTTATAAATGAATGACGGTGCTAATATTCAGCAGATTGCCTCAGTTCCGTTTCTAGAAATTTCTTCAATCTTCAATCGTAATCTTTTCATTGAACTTATAAGATTCTTTTGCTTAATAACAATATTCTATAAGTTTTAGAAACTTCTTGGATCTTTTGCATTGCTCAAAGCAAACGTCCTTCTTCTGTGGATTCTTATAAATGAATGACGGTGCTAATATTCAGCAGATTGCCTCAGTTCCGTTTCTAGAAATTTCTCCAATCTTCAATCGTAATCTTTTCATTGAACTTATAAGATTCTTTTGCTTAATAACAATATTCTATAAGTTTTAGAAACTTCTTGGATCTTTTGCATTGCTCAAAGCAAACGTCCTTCTTCTGTGGATTCTTATAAATGAATGACGGTGCTAATATTCAGCAGATTGCCTCAGTTCCGTTTCTAGAAATTTCTTCAATCTTCAATCGTAATCTTTTCATTGAACTTATAAGATTCTTTTGCTTAATAACAATATTCTATAAGTTTTAGAAACTTCTTGGATCTTTTGCATTGCTCAAAGCAAACGTCCTTCTTCTGTGGATTCTTATAAATGAATGACGGTGCTAATATTCAGCAGATTGCCTCAGTTCCGTTTCTAGAAATTTCTTCCAATCTTCAATCGTAATCTTTTCATTGAACTTATAAGATTCTTTTGCTTAATAACAATATTCTATAAGTTTTAGAAACTTCTTGGATCTTTTGCATTGCTCAAAGCAAACGTCCTTCTTCTGTGGATTCTTATAAATGAATGACGGTGCTAATATTCAGCAGATTGCCTCAGTTCCGTTTCTAGAAATTTCTCCAATCTTCAATCGTAATCTTTTCATTGAACTTATAAGATTCTTTTGCTTAATAACAATATTCTATAAGTTTTAGAAACTTCTTGGATCTTTTGCATTGCTCAAAGCAAACGTCCTTCTTCTGTGGATTCTTATAAATGAATGACGGTGCTAATATTCAGCAGATTGCCTCAGTTCCGTTTCTAGAAATTTCTTCAATCTTCAATCGTAATCTTTTCATTGAACTTATAAGATTCTTTTGCTTAATAACAATATTCTATAAGTTTTAGAAACTTCTTGGATCTTTTGCATTGCTCAAAGCAAACGTCCTTCTTCTGTGGATTCTTATAAATGAATGACGGTGCTAATATTCAGCAGATTGCCTCAGTTCCGTTTCTAGAAATTTCTCCAATCTTCAATCGTAATCTTTTCATTGAACTTATAAGATTCTTTTGCTTAATAACAATATTCTATAAGTTTTAGAAACTTCTTGGATCTTTTGCATTGCTCAAAGCAAACGTCCTTCTTCTGTGGATTCTTATAAATGAATGACGGTGCTAATATTCAGCAGATTGCCTCAGTTCCGTTTCTAGAAATTTCTTCCAATCTTCAATCGTAATCTTTTCATTGAACTTATAAGATTCTTTTGCTTAATAACAATATTCTATAAGTTTTAGAAACTTCTTGGATCTTTTGCATTGCTCAAAGCAAACGTCCTTCTTCTGTGGATTCTTATAAATGAATGACGGTGCTAATATTCAGCAGATTGCCTCAGTTCCGTTTCTAGAAATTTCTCCAATCTTCAATCGTAATCTTTTCATTGAACTTATAAGATTCTTTTGCTTAATAACAATATTCTATAAGTTTTAGAAACTTCTTGGATCTTTTGCATTGCTCAAAGCAAACGTCCTTCTTCTGTGGATTCTTATAAATGAATGACGGTGCTAATATTCAGCAGATTGCCTCAGTTCCGTTTCTAGAAATTTCTCCAATCTTCAATCGTAATCTTTTCATTGAACTTATAAGATTCTTTTGCTTAATAACAATATTCTATAAGTTTTAGAAACTTCTTGGATCTTTTGCATTGCTCAAAGCAAACGTCCTTCTTCTGTGGATTCTTATAAATGAATGACGGTGCTAATATTCAGCAGATTGCCTCAGTTCCGTTTCTAGAAATTTCTCCAATCTTCAATCGTAATCTTTTCATTGAACTTATAAGATTCTTTTGCTTAATAACAATATTCTATAAGTTTTAGAAACTTCTTGGATCTTTTGCATTGCTCAAAGCAAACGTCCTTCTTCTGTGGATTCTTATAAATGAATGACGGTGCTAATATTCAGCAGATTGCCTCAGTTCCGTTTCTAGAAATTTCTTCAATCTTCAATCGTAATCTTTTCATTGAACTTATAAGATTCTTTTGCTTAATAACAATATTCTATAAGTTTTAGAAACTTCTTGGATCTTTTGCATTGCTCAAAGCAAACGTCCTTCTTCTGTGGATTCTTATAAATGAATGACGGTGCTAATATTCAGCAGATTGCCTCAGTTCCGTTTCTAGAAATTTCTTCCAATCTTCAATCGTAATCTTTTCATTGAACTTATAAGATTCTTTTGCTTAATAACAATATTCTATAAGTTTTAGAAACTTCTTGGATCTTTTGCATTGCTCAAAGCAAACGTCCTTCTTCTGTGGATTCTTATAAATGAATGACGGTGCTAATATTCAGCAGATTGCCTCAGTTCCGTTTCTAGAAATTTCTTCAATCTTCAATCGTAATCTTTTCATTGAACTTATAAGATTCTTTTGCTTAATAACAATATTCTATAAGTTTTAGAAACTTCTTGGATCTTTTGCATTGCTCAAAGCAAACGTCCTTCTTCTGTGGATTCTTATAAATGAATGACGGTGCTAATATTCAGCAGATTGCCTCAGTTCCGTTTCTAGAAATTTCTTCAATCTTCAATCGTAATCTTTTCATTGAACTTATAAGATTCTTTTGCTTAATAACAATATTCTATAAGTTTTAGAAACTTCTTGGATCTTTTGCATTGCTCAAAGCAAACGTCCTTCTTCTGTGGATTCTTATAAATGAATGACGGTGCTAATATTCAGCAGATTGCCTCAGTTCCGTTTCTAGAAATTTCTTCAATCTTCAATCGTAATCTTTTCATTGAACTTATAAGATTCTTTTGCTTAATAACAATATTCTATAAGTTTTAGAAACTTCTTGGATCTTTTGCATTGCTCAAAGCAAACGTCCTTCTTCTGTGGATTCTTATAAATGAATGACGGTGCTAATATTCAGCAGATTGCCTCAGTTCCGTTTCTAGAAATTTCTTCCAATCTTCAATCGTAATCTTTTCATTGAACTTATAAGATTCTTTTGCTTAATAACAATATTCTATAAGTTTTAGAAACTTCTTGGATCTTTTGCATTGCTCAAAGCAAACGTCCTTCTTCTGTGGATTCTTATAAATGAATGACGGTGCTAATATTCAGCAGATTGCCTCAGTTCCGTTTCTAGAAATTTCTTCAATCTTCAATCGTAATCTTTTCATTGAACTTATAAGATTCTTTTGCTTAATAACAATATTCTATAAGTTTTAGAAACTTCTTGGATCTTTTGCATTGCTCAAAGCAAACGTCCTTCTTCTGTGGATTCTTATAAATGAATGACGGTGCTAATATTCAGCAGATTGCCTCAGTTCCGTTTCTAGAAATTTCTTCAATCTTCAATCGTAATCTTTTCATTGAACTTATAAGATTCTTTTGCTTAATAACAATATTCTATAAGTTTTAGAAACTTCTTGGATCTTTTGCATTGCTCAAAGCAAACGTCCTTCTTCTGTGGATTCTTATAAATGAATGACGGTGCTAATATTCAGCAGATTGCCTCAGTTCCTGTTTCATGAAAATTTCTTCAATCTTCAATCGTAATCTTTTCATTGAACTTATAAGATTCTTTTGCTTAATAACAATATTCTATAAGTTTTAGAAACTTCTTGGATCTTTTGCATTGCTCAAAGCAAACGTCCTTCTTCTGTGGATTCTTATAAATGAATGACGGTGCTAATATTCAGCAGATTGCCTCAGTTCCGTTTCTAGAAATTTCTTCAATCTTCAATCGTAATCTTTTCATTGAACTTATAAGATTCTTTTGCTTAATAACAATATTCTATAAGTTTTAGAAACTTCTTGGATCTTTTGCATTGCTCAAAGCAAACGTCCTTCTTCTGTGGATTCTTATAAATGAATGACGGTGCTAATATTCAGCAGATTGCCTCAGTTCCGTTTCTAGAAATTTCTTCAATCTTCAATCGTAATCTTTTCATTGAACTTATAAGATTCTTTTGCTTAATAACAATATTCTATAAGTTTTAGAAACTTCTTGGATCTTTTGCATTGCTCAAAGCAAACGTCCTTCTTCTGTGGATTCTTATAAATGAATGACGGTGCTAATATTCAGCAGATTGCCTCAGTTCTGTTTCATGAAATTTCTTCAATCTTCAATCGTAATCTTTTCATTGAACTTATAAGATTCTTTTGCTTAATAACAATATTCTATAAGTTTTAGAAACTTCTTGGATCTTTTGCATTGCTCAAAGCAAACGTCCTTCTTCTGTGGATTCTTATAAATGAATGACGGTGCTAATATTCAGCAGATTGCCTCAGTTCCGTTTCTAGAAATTTCTTCAATCTTCAATCGTAATCTTTTCATTGAACTTATAAGATTCTTTTGCTTAATAACAATATTCTATAAGTTTTAGAAACTTCTTGGATCTTTTGCATTGCTCAAAGCAAACGTCCTTCTTCTGTGGATTCTTATAAATGAATGACGGTGCTAATATTCAGCAGATTGCCTCAGTTCCGTTTCTAGAAATTTCTTCAATCTTCAATCGTAATCTTTTCATTGAACTTATAAGATTCTTTGCTTAATAGCAATATTCTATAAGTTTTAGAAACTTCTTGGATCTTTTGCATTGCTCAAAGCAAACGTCCTTCTTCTGTGGATTCTTATAAATGAATGACGGTGCTAATATTCAGCAGATTGCCTCAGTTCCGTTTCTAGAAATTTCTTCAATCTTCAATCGTAATCTTTTCATTGAACTTATAAGATTC